>PVJA010028682.1:0-27398 GCA_004027025.1 Myocastor coypus | reverse complement strand
CTCTTGCAAGAGACATCAGTCCCAGAAGTTATTCGGGCCTTGGCATCACCAGTCATTTGGCAAGACAGTAAGTCTTGAATCCAGGACAGGTTTAGGGGAGTCGCTATAGCCATAGCAAAGCTGGAAAATTACATCAAACACTGTCAATAGTATAGAATACCCCAAATGCAATACCAAATTGTTGTAAATACTTTTATAAATAGAAAAAAAAGATATATTAATCTGAAATTATATATAAAATTTCAGTCATGGTAAAATAAATCTTTTATTAGTAAATCATTCTATTGCCTAACTACTTCTAAGCAATTTTAGATTACTAAGGACACACACATATGCACATGTACACACGCATTATTTCTATGGCTTATTAAAAAAAGAAAAGGCATTTCCACTATGTTCTGTTTCTTTTGAAGAATTCCCTGAGGAATTCTTCTAACGTTGAGGCAAATCAGCATACACAAATACATCCACTCATAATCTCCTTGGAAACTAGAACTGCTGGCAAATGCAAGCATCAAGCAGAAAAATGTTTTCTCCAGGTTTACTTAAAAAGAGAAAAATATTGTGAAAATTTTAAAGGAAGGCATATATTGAGTTGTATGGTTTGATGTGCTGTCCTCTGGGGCCCTACACTTTCACGCACCAGTAAGACTGCTGTATGCCAAGTCTACATGCTGTGCCATCAAAATGAAATAAACCAAAGAAAACCGAAAATAAAATGGATCCCGTTTATAGGCACTCAGCAGGCACAGGCTCTCCACTAAGCATTTTATTTACATTATCTTCTGTAATTCTCACAACCAGTGCTAGGACACAGGTGTTGTTTTCCTGCATTGAGCAAAAGAGAAAATGAAGGCTGAGAGAAGTTACACCTGAAGTCACGCAATGAGTAAGTGAACCTCTTGGACTTCCCTGCGTGTGGTGCAGCACGATGCTACATTGCCAGAGGCACAACTGTGCTGTCAACAAGACCCCTTGGCTCTCCTTCTCTGGTTCAGTGTCACAGCTAGTGTCATACTTCGGATGGGATTTTCCACTGAAGATACCTAAGAACAACCACAGGCTTTCAGTGAAGACAGAATTACTACAATAAAGCTTTAGGAACGGCTCCCACCAATGAAATGGCCATTCATCTGCCTAATCTCCATGATCTTCTGCACAAAGCTATACCACCAGGAAAAATCTATACCATCAAATCTCTCACAAATCTATGCCATCAGGAAAAAAATCTACAATGATGGAAGTAAATTATTTCTGCTGTACTTCGAAGTGGACAAAAAGACGAAGAGGCATGCTGATACACTCGTGCACACACAAATGGAAAACACAGATTTGTTTTGACAATCCATTATACTACAAAATATTTATGAATGTAAGCTGCAGCAAAGTGCATCCATCTTCCAAACGCACATACACCCCGGCAAAGGCTGCTTGGATTTGGAGAAGGTGAGAATATCCTCTGAAAATTAGTTGCCCTTAGGCTGAGGTGTTGTGGATGAGGAAAGCGTCCAGTTTTCTTTTATCAGGATTTCTCATTAGGTTCTTTGCACAAAACACTTATTTTTCACATCCGCCATTAAGTGACCACCCTTTATTTTGTAATCAGAGAGTCGAGCTGGCAGAACTGAAGTGCCTTGGCAGCTGCAGAGATAAAACTCAACGGAACAAACAGATTCTTAAGTGTTGCTTACATGGAAGAACTTGGACATGGTTCAGATTTTTTTAAGTTCATTTAAATGCCTGATTGAATGCTGCTCATTACTCTCTCAGCAGTATATTATACATTCAGATTTTTACTGTATAATAATATCGAGGGTAGAAAATGAGAAAGGTACAATGTTACCAAGTCTTCTTATTATAGAAGAAAAGCAGCTTTATGTTATAAACAATAGTCAATAAGTGAATATATCAAGTTAATTTTTTCATAGCAATCTATACTCAGAATCTGAAATATGCTATTTTCTTCTTTGGCCCAAATTTCTTGAAACAAGTAAGTCCTTTCATACCACAGTGATACTAAAACCTTAGAATCAACAGCATGTAAGAGTTTGAAGGCCCCAATTTTAGAATAGTACTTAATGCAGACAAATGCCTTTACTATGACATTGTCTAACACCTCTCTCACCTCACTTCCAAATAGTCGCCGTTCCAGCCCATTGTGTCTTAGAACATTTTCTGTTTCTATAACTAAACTACACAAACTGGGCAACTTACGAAGAAAAAAGATTTGCTTTACTCAAAGAGCAAGGTACTGGCATCTGTTTGGCATCTGGTGCATCCCCTCTTACTGGATTTGGCACAGTGGGAAGATTATATGGAGAAAACAAGATGGCTTACTTGAGTTGTTCTTTCTCTCTTTATGAAACCAATAATGCAATCACTGTGATCCCACCATCATGACTCATCTAACCTTAATTACCTCCTACCAACCTCATTTCCAAAAGGTATTAACATATGTCTTTGGGGATTAAATTTCCAATACACAGAAAATGGGAGACGGTTGCATTTGGAACACTGCTTTTCCATGAATGTCCCAATTAACCTCCACCTCAAGCTCGCTGCATTTACTTTGTCCTCCGCCTAAAGAACACTGACCCCAGACAACCATACGGCTTAACAAAAGTGGAAAAGCTGCCTAAAGGTAACCTTACATCTTCATCCTCTTTCCTCCTGACCTGTGAGGTTTCTTCATGTCTCGATCATCTAACACACAGTTTTTAGTGGTGTTCTTCTCCCACTCTACCACAGTAAACCTAGCCCCTGGAATGATGCTCCCACACAGCAAGAGCACATAAATGAATAAAGGAAAAAGAATCAGAAGAGATGGTTTAGGTGTGGGGCCACAGTAGGGTAGCTACTTAATGTGTCAATCTATAAAAGAGTTTTCAAGAATCACTGGAAATAGTAAGACAGAAAATATTTATTTACATTTATTTTCTTTAGAAATGTCTTACACATTTTAGGATAATTATTATAATACTCCACCTGAGGCTCAGGGGGGAGGTGAACTCCCCATCCCGCCACCACAGCTACCCCCTGAGAAAGATAAGCACTACTAGCCACAGAGATTTCCTTTTCCTGATGGAGTTTGCAAGTTTGAGTCACATGAAATTGTTTGGGTCTAAGTACAAAAACAGCCAGCAATGGTTTTTCCTTGTCTCCATTCTCTGGGTCCTACTCAGCCTATTCTCCAAATAAGTGTTAGATGAATAATAAAACAAGACCACTTTGAAGGGATGCCATCTCATCAGCCTTCCCTGTGTACCTACATATCTCTCCTCTGTTTAGAAGCCCACAGTTCTCAAATACTTTCTGGATTGTATTCAAACTCAACTTCGATACTCAGTCTTTGGAACCTATGAATATGCATACCAAAACATGGCTGCTCCAACCCCTTCACTTCAGTCTTATAGCTCAGATGAGAAAATGAGCCTACAGGTCTTTGGCCTACATTTGTATGACTTCATATGTCAACAAAGACAGGTAGATAGAAGTATTGTTAGAGGTCTTAAAATAGGAAGATTAGGAGATTAATTTGGTCAGGCCCAATGAGCCCTTAAAAATGAAAGAGACAAGCAGAATGAGAAGAACCATAGTGAGGATGGCACCAGAGTGGTGGGAAGAATGAGAAAGAATCCAAACAGCATTGTTAGTTTTGGCAATGAAGGAGAAAGACCATGATCCAAGAATGCAGATAGCTTCTAAAAGTTGAGAGTAACCTCATTCCAATATCAGGCAGGAAAACAGAGACTTCAGTCCTATAACTCGCCTGGAAGTCAATTATATAAACAATGTAATTTTGAAAAGAAGACAATCATGCATAATGCAGTAACTGTTGTTATTCTCTTAATATTTATTATGAATTTGTTTTATTATTCATAAAACAAAAAATTAAATTACTAACAACCTAAATGAGCTCAAACCAAAACATGGTTGCTCCAACCTCTTCACTTCAGTCTTATAGCTCAGATGAGAAAATGAGCCTTTGGCCTACATTTGTATGACTTAACTACTATATTTGTCATAATTTTTTATGACAAAAAGTTACATGTTTGTTATACAGGTCTTGCTTTATCTTGGTCTTAACAATCCAGCAGAAAAGTCTAACCATGTGGTATAAAAAGTAAAGAAACATTAATATGCTGAGCTTTCAAAGGCTCAAGTCAACAGCTTCCAACATTGCCAGTTGTGCGGATAACCCACTACTATTATGGACTTTTGGACATATATACAGGTACTTTCTCTGAGTTTAATGAGAAAAAAGATTTGTACTAATAGTGTTTGGACAAGATATCATGTCTGCGTCTTGTACTGAGAACAACTTCTATGGAAATAATACGCAATGTCTTAGTTATTTTAACTGTCCTACTAACCTGTTGTGAAACTGTCTCTTTGCTATTTCTTTCCCATTAAAATTAATTTTAAAAATTATTATAGTAATAATATAAAACTAATAGAAGAGTTTTAACAATCTAGAGCCAGTTTAAATATCGAAAATATCCCCCCATGAACTCTGAAATGAACCAAGAGTTCCACTCCACCTTGTCTCCTTCCTACCCATAATGTGCTCCTCTGTTGTTAATCCTACACTGTGGCTTTAATTCAAACTGTCCCACATGCCACACCGATTCAAATAAATGCTTGGGGTTTTGCAGGTTAGCTCAGGTATTTAAAAGTACCTGCTTGCTCAAACTCAGTCAGGCACTGGGGACCATAGTTTTATCCCAAGCTCCACAGGCTACACCGGACCCACCCTTAAGGCAGTCTGAGCTAGCCAAAAAAAAAAAAAAAAGAAATAGAAAATTATTCTCAGCCAATACTTTAAGGATCCAAGTTCCATCTCTTCCACCTTCAACACAGCTGCCCAAAAGAACTTTCCACTTAGGAACTTACAGATTTTTGTCAAATGTCTTTATTATTTTCTGTCCCAGAAGAACCTTAAGGCTTTCAGGAGCTGATATCATGTCTTCTTTATTTCTACTAAAACACAAAATGATGGATATATAATAAATATTTCCTAGGAACTTAATTACTTCACTTTAAAATGTCCAACTGGAAACTTTTACATGTAGAATACTTTCTCATT
The DNA here is from genome assembly GCA_004027025.1 of Myocastor coypus. Taxonomy (NCBI): domain Eukaryota; kingdom Metazoa; phylum Chordata; class Mammalia; order Rodentia; family Myocastoridae; genus Myocastor; species Myocastor coypus. Next base: position 22,312 of record PVJA010028682.1, on the reverse strand, counting down.
TGCTAAACTAACAGCATTTGCATTTCCTTAGAACAGTTAATTTCAGTTTGTGTGACAGATTAAATATACTGAGCCTTAATAGTTCTGATTCAGTGACAGGAAGCATTTAATTTCATCTCTATTTATCATTGAGACAGGGAACAAGGATAAGGTTCCTGTCTAATCCCTACTTTTCTACTTCATCATCATTTTTCCAAAGTCTTCAGTGATAATAACATGTGAAGTCATAATCAAGCCATGTGGTGACAGCTCACCAGTTTTATTAGTTGCAGATTGCACCTCATTGCCTAAATAATATCTTCAACTCTAACTAAAATATGTAGACCAAGTGAATAGTAACACTGCAGCCTCCCCTAAAATCTCTCATTTTTTTTGCAATAAGAATTTGAAGTTCTCATCTTCTCACTAAGAGGCTTTTATTGATTTGTTAAAGGTCCAAAATGAGCTATACTAAAACAGTGACAAAATCTGAGAGAATATATTTAAAATTAAAATAATGCCCTGCACAGTATGACAGGGAACCAGCATGAAAGTGCTTGGAACTCTGGGCAAGTACCAAGGCCAAAGAAATCTAGGTACCCAACCCATTCTCCTGCACTGTGGGACCAGCAACCAGTGCACAAGTGCTCAGGATCCCAGGTAACTATATTGGCCAGAGAAATCCAGGAGCTTGGTGTATCCCCTACATGAAGTGAAGCACTGAGAACCTCACAACTCACCTGACCAGAGAAACACAGAGAAAATCTACTCTAACAAGGAGAAACAGTTTGCATACAAACTCCCAATTTATGTTAGGGTTTTTTTTTTTTTTTTCCTGTTATATAACTATAGACTTTGCTCCTATGGTCGACAGTTCAAAACAAAGAGTTACCAAAGTTTGTCAATTTCTAAATTTTCCTTGATGTTATTACTATTGCTAATTGTACCACTATAGCTAGGATATGTCTGTTTTAGCCACTTGCTCCTTCAGTAATACTATTGGAAAACACTGGGATAAAAGCCTCACCACACTCCTAAAGCTAAAGATGGAGGACAATATCAAATGAAAACCAGCATCCCACTCTCAACTAATTGGGCAAAGAGTATCTTGGGACAAATCAAGAATCTCTAACACACAGAAGATATCCCTCAAGAACAGATTTTTCTTAGACTAGCCTTGATAGTAGTGATATGGCTATGTACTATCAAAATTTCACAAGGTTGATCACAGAAATAAATAGTTCTTCCTTAAAAAAAAAAAAAGTGATAAAATGTAGAAGCATAAGGCAATCTCAATCCCCTAGGTCACCTATAATGAGTCCAGGAGACATCAATATAGAAGAAATTGTAAGTCACACACCTGAAATCTCTGAAATTATTGCAAATGAAGTAAAGAAACAACTCCAGGTGGGTACAGAAAAAAAGCAGATCAGAAATAATCCATCAGGTAAAAAAAATGATAACCATAATGAAAAAAATTACTAAGCATATCTAAAGAAGATGTTGACTGAAAAATAAAGCATAGAAAAGTAATAGAGCTGGGGAGATAGCTCAGTAGGATAAGCACTTGCCTTCTGAGTTCAATCCTTGATTCCAGAAAGAAAGAAAGAAAGAAAGAAAGAAAGAAAGAAAGAAAGAAAGAAAGAAAGAAAGAAAGGAAGGAAGGAAGGTAATGGAAGCTTTAAGTGAACAATATAGGAAATAGAATGCATGAAGTAGATTCAAAGAGATATCTAGGAAGTAAAATATTCCATTAAACACTGTCAAAACTTTTAAATGAAACTGAAGATAGACTTTCAGACTTTGAAGACATCCTTGCAGCTAGCAGTCATGAAAGAAAGAAATATCCCTTAAAAATTACAAGAAACCACAAAGTAATAATTCAACAGCTACAAAATGACACAAAGATAAATAGCATAAGACTGATAGATGTCAGTGAAAAACAAGGAGTCAATACAAATGACATAAAAAGACTATTTGCTAAAGTAAAAGCAGAAAACTTTCCAAGCATGGGAAAAGAATCTGACATGCAGATAATTGAGGCACATAAAACTCCAATCAGCATCAACCAAAATAAACCTACACCCAGATATATAATAATCAAGATCCCAGAAATTCAGGACAAGGACAACTTAGTAAAAGCCCTTGGAGAAAAGAAACAGATCCCATATAATGGAAAGTTCATTGGAATCACAGCAGATTTCTCAACAGAATCCATCAAGTCAAGAACTTGGAGAAAAGTATTTCAAGTCCTTAAAGAAGACAACTTTGAACTCAGATTGATGTATTCTGCCCTGCAAAACTATCTTTCAAAAATAATGAGGAATACTTCCATGACAAAGACCAATGAAAAAAATTCACGACCACCAAACCAACCTGACAAAGAGTACTCAAATATATTCTAAAAAGACATAAAAATGACCACAATTCCAACAACCAAAAGAAACCATCAAGAAAAGCAAGCAATTAACATTAAATCTGTTCTATAGAAGAAAAATTATACACTGTTGTGTATGTTTACTGGGATGATTTATGAAGAAAATAATTCTGTTGAGTCAAGTTTTCAAATTGAGATTGAATTTCAGAAATTTTAGACCAGGAAATTCAAGTCCACCTAATGAAACCTTGCTTTGTTTCCCATAATAAGGGAAACTCGATTTTTGTGAACATATGATGAGCAAGGCACACGCTCTTCCACTTCACCCTCCATTGTTCTATCCACAGCTGAATATGTTGCTGAAGGTCATCAGAAAGGTCACATGGAACAATCTAATTGTTTTTTTAGGAACATTCAGCATTCTCACTTTTATGTCCTGTTATGGTTTTTGTATAGGTGTCCCCTCAAAGCCTCATGCAATCATGGGGCAGCTTCTGGAGTTTGTGGTTGATTATTGTGGGTGTGGGTGCTGCACCTCCCCTGAGTCATGTTATTTGCATTTCAATGTAAGGAAGGAAGAGAAGTTAGCTGCTTGAGCTGCTGCTATTCTGCCCCTTTGCTCTTGCCCTTTGCTGCTGCCATGCAAGGTTGCTCTCTGCCATGTGCCACTCTGCCTTGGAGCTAGCTGTGTATAGACTGAAATCTCTAACAATTGTGAGCTAAATAAATCTTTCCTTTCTTAATTTGAGTGTCGGGTATTTGTCCCAGCAACAAGAGAGAAGAGTAAGTAAGACATGTCCATATCAATAATTTTCTTCCACACTCCCAGAACTATGTGTAAAATCCAAGGTGTTTGTATGTATCCTTAGTCTGCTTTTGTTGGTGTGTATTTGTTTGTTTATAAAGAAAGATCCTGCTAAATTGACCAGGCTAGGCTAGAATGTTCAATCCTCACTCTGATTTTCAGCATTGAGATTATAGGCATGAACCATCATACCAGGCCATGCCTAAAAATATTCTCAAAGCTACGTTGCAAACTCTAAGAAAGTGGTTGTACACCAGGATGATCAAGTAAATGTTGTATTGATATTTCATGAATTTACAAGTAGAAAAAGGGATGATCAGCTGTGTTTTAGTTCTTCCCAAGAAATGTAAAGGGTAGAAGGCATCTCTTTTCAGAGAAGCACACAACATATCCCCGCTCCAGCAATCCACTATTACATTGGCTTCATCATCATAATCCACACCAAAACACAATGACAGTTTTTCAGAAGAATGTTTGCATGGTCTTTAACTTTTTATGCCTCATTTATTTAATCTTTTGTTTATTTACTTGGTACAAGGTCTCGCTATGCAGCTATAATGATTCTTCTGTCTCAGCCTCCCCAAAACTGGGGTTACAGGCTTGTGCCACTAAACCCTGTTTCCCTGTTTCAGAGGCCTGCTCGGCACAGGGTGGGCGCAGCATGTGATATTGGGGATCTGAACGTGGGTTACTGCACTTGCCAGGCAGGTGCTTAAACCACCAAACTATCTCCCCAGCCCCTAACTTTCTAAGTTTTTGTGGCAGGAAAGAGAATGATGTTTCTGTGTTAGCAAAAGTTTAGCAATTTGTTTTAATTGCTCTTCAACCCAACATCCAAAATATGATCGACTTCAGCAAACAACCAGATGTCACTTTTGCGCAGAATCTCTGAGATATTGTGCAGGCAAGCCAGTAAAGGGCCCGGTGTAATCACAGGGACACTGATTCCACCAGCAAGCTTCTGTGCTTGAGCAGATCTGCTATCGCCATTGATTATCAGCCCACATCTGGACACGGGGACACCAGAAGCCTGCATGGCAGTTTCTAGATGAAAACACCTGGACTCCTGGTCCCAATCCTGGGGATGAATTTTGTCTTAAAAACGGGTTCAGCTGCAGAATGAGAAATACCACGGTTGTGCTTTTTGCCAGTTTTGGTAGCTTCTAGCAGATTTCTGCTTTCTAGAAGTAGTCTGATACTTCCATGTTAAATTTAATTCTGTTCATCAAATCTATTAGTTTCAATGCCTTCAGTGTATTTTTATTAATAAGATTACTTTAGAGATGTAAATGAAGTATTCTTAAAATGACATCTTAAAATGTCTTACCTTTTCGAGAAGCAGAGTCAGCAGGATCACGAATTCCAACTCAGCCCAGGCAATTTAGCAAGTTAATAAACTATCTCAAAATTACATCCCCAAGCAGGGGATGTTATTCAGTGTGAAGGCTCTGGGTTTAATCCTCAGCTTCTCTGTCTCTCTGTCTCTCTCTGTGTCTGTCTCTGTCTCTGTCTCTGTCTCTCTCTCTCTCTCTCCTCCCCCTGCACCCTGTCTGTTAGTACCAGTGGCAAGCTGTATAACTTACTTCCACTTTCCTCAGTATCTAACTTCTTCACACTGTTTCTTCAGGGGTTGTATCTTTTTCAGATTTCTTTTTATTGTTATTGTTTAGTTATTGCTTGTATTATGCTTTACATCTGGATGCTTTCCAAAGCTTCAAATGCTTACAGATAGGACTTGGATGTGATTAGATCACAAGGAGATGGGGACTCCTCAGTTGTGAAGCTGCTGATGGCTTCACAGTTAAATGTGATTTGGGGAAGTGGGGCCTAGTCTGAAGGAGTGGGCCTCCGGGGTCATGACCCAGAAAAGTATAGTTCTATACACACACACACACACACACACACACACACACACACACACACACACTCCTCCCTAGATTCTCAGCTTCCCCAGGTCCCCAGGCCAAGAGAACTTCCCCTGCTGTGCACCTCTTCTAGGAAGCCAAACAGTCATGACCTGTAAGTGAAGCTAATAAACCTTCTCTCTTTTACTTTGTGGTATTGGGCCTGGTGTCTCAGCAGCAAGGAGCATAATTAAGACTGTTTTGTTCTATAAGGGCCAGTATTATTCATCAGACTCATTTTTATCCTCTTCAATTTTGAATCAAAAGACTTTATTGCTGCTTCTCTTTTGCTTTAATATGACAGATGTTTTGGTTATAGTTTCTCTTAACTTTTATATTTTTCCACCTTTTCTCTAGGCATGTCTTCACTGGAAACTTCTGATAAGCCTGTGTTCACTGACTGCTTTGGGATTTTTCAATTTTTCCACCTCCCTCTGTTTCCTCAGACATGTCTCCATTTTGTGCTCCTGCTAGATTCCCATCCAAGGTCTCCTGTAGTTATAGGTTTCACGGTCACAATTTTGAGGTTTTCTTCTCCATCATGTCTGGGAGTCACCTCAGCAAGGGTGATAAGTCAGAGAAGCACCTTCACCTCAGTGCCGCTGTATGGCTCCTCAGCTCTCCAAGAGGCCTTTAATTAGCACACATGGCACTGAGTTAACTTGCTCTATGGACCTGATAAAAACGATCTGAGAAGTATCAAGTTGTCATATATCCTTCTGTATTTTAAAATATGCGTCTATAAATTTTGTTTACCCCACAAAGATCCTTATCATATTCTCACAGATAACAGACATCTAGTCCATAAGAATATATCCTTTTTAATAGCAATGCTACTTTTTCACATGGCATAACTTTATTTATTTTATTTTATTTTGTTTTATTTTATTTTATTTTATTTTATTTTATTTTATTTTATTTATTTTATTTTATTTTGGAGGGACCGGGGTTTGAACTCATGACCTTGCACTTGCTCAGCAGACACTTGTGCCACAGAGCTATCTCCCCAACCCCAATTTTATTTATTTTTAAGTGTCATTTGTCAGTCTTTCTTAGCTTTTATTATCAGCTATTTCTTTTTTAACATAAAGTCATTAGGGAATATCTCCTGAATACTGACTACATAGCTAAGACCACTATACGTGGTTTAACTAAGAGACTAAGTATGGGTTATCATCCTCCTCTTTTGTGTGTGAGGTGTCTTTGCCCAATCCCCTCTGTAAGGTTCGCCAAGCCCCGCCTCTCCCCTCCATCAGGGCTCCTACACTTCCGGTTCCCCACTTATTATGCACCTCCCGAAGGCTGGTCTCCCTAATCTAGCGCACATTATCTTTGTTACCTAAATTGTTTTATGTCCTAACTCTCACCCACCCAACCACCCCAATCTAGTCAGTTAAAGACAACTCAAATTTTGGAATTCAGTTTGATGTCTTCAGAAAGTTTCATTATCCTACCCATGATGTAGACTTTTTACTCCTCTGAAGACTTGGACTTTCTAGAGGGAAGAAATAAAATCCTACTATTTTCTTTAACTTTGCAACCCAATACTTAGTACATAGTAGAATTCCAACCAAATAATTTGTTTTGTTTTGTTTTTGTTTTGGTACCAGGAATTGAACTTGGAACCTTGTACTTTCCAGGCAGGTACTATACTGCTGAGCTATATCTCTGGCTCCTCCAACAAATAAGTGTTGAACAAAGTTTCAAGCACAGAAAAAACTGATCTGGAGTGCATGACCTCCAATAGGGAACCTCCAAATGATATAAGGAAAACTGATCCCCAACCTGAAAAGTACCTGGGATGAGTTCTGTTCTCTAAAACCATGAATAAATTTTAGGAACAAATGGAGATAATGAGCAGAACATATTTATTAGGGGAAAAAAAGCTCCTGTCTGAAAGAGAGACAGGAGGGGGGTCCTGAGTGGGTGTCCCCCAGAAGCGGTCTCTTCTAGGGACTTCTATAGAGAAGACATGGGAACTAATTTAGGTGGGTATGAAGTGGGAGAAAGAGTATGGCCAGCCAATGAGATTACAAGCACTATTGCTCAGGTAAAATTGATTAACATCAGGATCCAATTTGGAAGGCACGTCACGTAGCAAGCTGACAAGAATAACACCTATTGAGCTTGGGCTCGTGACTCTTTCCAGGATCTTTCAAGGTGATTGATACCTACTCAGAGTATCAATCCCTGATGCCCATCCCTAGGGAAGTATGTAGTTGCTTCTTTTTACTCTTGTTTTGAGATCTGGCTCACGGCAAAGGAGTGTCTGTCTGTAGTTGGAAAGTTACCTTGTCCTCCATGTTGTTCTTGAGGGCCTGGCCCTGTCTGACTGTCTATAATATTTCTATCTAATTCAGCTGCCTAGAATAGTAGCAAACTTCTCAAGTCGCTGGGAAGAAGGTCAAAGAATAGGGTCAAATATTAAACACCAGGATGGATGTTTCTCCAGATAAGACTGACATGTTAGTTTCCAAGATCTATGATTACCACAAATACAGTGATTTCTCACAGTTCTTGGGGCAAGAAATTTAAAATCAGGGAGCTGGAAATATCACACTCCCTTCAGAAGGAGCCCTGGGATAGAATTATTTCTATGGCTCTCTGCTAGCTTCTGGTGGCCACTGCTTCTTGGTGTATAGCTTTATTCTATATTCACATCACCCTCTCTGTTTCTTTTGTAATATGTTTCTTTTATAGTATGTGATGACATTTAGTGCCAACTGAGTCTAGAATTCTAGAATGAGCACCTCCTCTTGTCATCTATAATTTGATCAGAGCTTTTGTCATAGAAGGCAATATTTCCTCTTCTACCAGATGAGATATACACAGGTTCCAGGGATTAGTTTTTGTTTTGTTTTTAAATGTATTTAGTACAGGGTCTACAGCCTCTCTCTATGTGGATCAGACTCACAGTGATTCTCCTGTTTGCAGCCTCCCAAGTGCTGGGATTACAGGTGTGCACCACCATACCCAGTCTTAGAGCACCTGGGGCAGGGCCGGCATGGCACACCCAGGGATCAAACCAGCCGCTGTGCTCTGCCTAAGCAGGTGTTTTAGTCTGCTGGGTTATCTGGCTAGCCTAGTTGTCTTGTTCTGTTTTGTTTTTTAAGAGAATAAAAATAGAAACAATACTAAACAAAATGATAACAATTAAACAATGGCTGTTATATAGCATATTGTTGTCTTCACATTAGTTATTCAGGTTACCAAATATAAACATGCAAAACTGGTCCAAAAAATTAAAATAAGGGAAAAAGTTTGATCATTAACTATTCCTTTCAATAGACCAGTAGAACTCAGCAGTGCAGTTACCCAAGCCACCCTGAGTATACGTGTCTATATTGTTCCCTTCCTTCTCTGCTTTTCTCCTTTCCTTCTTCCCAATTGTTCCTCCCCTTTGAACATTTATTTCCCTTTCACAATCTCTATGGTCCCTTTCAGATTAGGATATGGATGTACAAATGTTCAGGGCCAGGAGCCAATGTATTTCGGTAGCTGTATGTTTAGTGAGAAATCCAAGAAAATTCATGAAAATTCAAAAGTAAGACAGCACAAGGGGCTCAGGTGATGTCCATGTGACTGTAGCACCATAAAGTGTGAAGGAAATTTGTAGTTCTCAGTGCCACCCTTTGAAGCTGGACAGTGACACCAGCCTTGTTTAAGAAACAGCTACAGATTGTAATGACACATGCACACTACAGAAAGACTGTTGGTGGAGTCAATATTGGGATTGAATGCTCTCATCTTCAAACTTAGGTTTACTTGCCATGCAAAACTGAATATAAAAGAGATCAAATAACAGGCACATTACAGCACTTTCAACTATTATTTAACTAACAGATCTTTCAGTTTCTTCATACACTCTTGCTGAGGTCCTAACGGTGGATATATTAATGCCACACACTGGACAAAAAAATATAAAAGCTAGGGATTTCCCTAATTCAGAAAATACTAAGTGGCATGTTGCCAACCCAAAATATTGTAAGAAGTACGAAGATGAATTAGATATGCCTTTGTATTCAGGAAAGACAGGTGGTCAGGTATCAGGCACAGAGCAGCATGGCTCACGATAGTATGAGCAGGATGTGTGAGGCTGTAAAGCAGGAGAGACTGTTCCTGCTGCAGTAACCAGGAAAGGCTTCACGGAGCAGATGGCATTTGAATAAGGAACTGAAGCCAAGACGCTTGAGTGAGTGGAACTGGACATGGGACAGGAGACCTTCAGCAGAAGAGAGAATATATTTTAAAAGCATGGAGATGAATGCCTGTAAATTGTACTGGTAGACAACAAGACACTTGAGGTATATGGAGGAGAACAACAGAAGATAAAAATGAAAAGAAAAAATTATAATATGTTGCCCTGGACTGTCAAGCAAATGATATCACCTTATTAAATAGAAGTGATAATTAAAGATATGTTGAATTAGGAAAAGATATAACCAGACATAACCTGAGAAGTTTGAGATTATTCTTGCAGCAGTGTGAAGGCAGCACTAGAGGCAGGGGAGGACAGCTGCTCAATGATTATTGCAAGGCTACAGAGGAGAGCTACATAGGGGTCTTGATTAGGGAAGGAGCCATGTGAGAGGAGAAGTGAGCAATTTGGGGCAAAACCCCACCAGGATATAGTGACCTCTTGAAGGTGGGGCTGGAGGTACAGAGACATCAGGGATGAGTGAGAGTGAAATATGATCATGCAAAATAGAAATCCCCCTGGGATTCACTGGGTGAATTTGAGAAGTCAAGACACTTTCCAACAAGTTAAACTGCAAAAATCATTACCTTAGTTTACACATTTTTAGGACATAATGATGCTAGGAAGAAAGGACATGATTGGAATATAAATGGAAAAAATCACTTCCGTGAGGAAAATAATTGGTTTCACGGAAACTTATAGCATTGCTAGGGGAGAGAGGGAATGTCCTAAAGCTTTAGAAATACCCATAATTAATGGGTTGCAGAAAGGCAGATGATAGCTTAGGAGACCAAAACCAAGAAGCCATTTGATCAACAAAGTAATGAGAATCCAAACGCAAAAGTGAACAGAATTTAAAGAAGAGAATTTTGGGGAAGGATCATCAATATCAAATACTTCAAATTTCAAAAATAGATCAAGGCACAGACATTACACTTGTCTTTAGGAAGTCATTTACCCTTCTATGGGGACATAGGGCAAATCTAAGGATTTAAGGACTATCTGGTAATGAATAAAGACTACAGATAACTCCTTTTCAATTTTTCAAGAAGTGTGAAAATAAAGTATCAGAAGCTAGCATCAGAGGAAGACACAGGATTAAAAGAATGTCACCACGTGGAGGCGTATGTTGTTGTTGTTGTTGCTGTTTTTAGAGCAAATGGTTGTTTTCCAATCAACATTTCTTTAATGACTCCACTATGCCATTGTGCTACCCGGTGAGATGCACAGATAATTACAACTTGACCCTTACTATCAAGCTGTAAGAAACATAGAGAAGGCAGGATTGCGTGTACATTCAACACAGCGTGGCAAGTGCTGCTCGGAGGGGAGCAACAGGCTGGGGGCTCTCACAGAGCAGCTCCCCCAGTTCTGGGCAGGGAGAGTGGGTGGGGCTAGTTCCTGGACTAGTGCTTTGGAGTATTCGAGTGAGTCTATGAGTTAGGCTGCATATTTAAACAAAGGAGTGGAGAAGAAGATGCTGAATTATTTTCTGCAAGACAGAGAAGCTTACATGAGACGAAAACTGAAGCTAATGAGAAAAAAAAGTAAATAACGTCAGCTTGGATCTGCGGAAGTGGGAAAGGATGAGGTTAGGCAGGTTAGCAAAGGAATTAAGCTTTCCCAGGAGGAGACAAGGGGAAAGAAGACAAAAATCAATGAAGAAAGAGGCAATAGTTTTCAGGAAGCAAAGAAAGAAGCTAAAGGAACCAGATGTCCCACCCCAGCTCTTTTTATAAAAAGGAAGGGCAACCATCTGCTGAAGGGAGGCAGGGCTGGAAAGGGCAGAGAAGTGATGATTAGAGACTAACAGTCTTTTTTGCTTTTTTTTAACAAAAGATTTATTTCCATCAAAAGTGGCCTGTAGCTCAATTTCTTCTTAATGCACATACTGTGAGAAGCAAGAGGTGCCTGTGTTTCCCTTGTCTGCTTCATGTGAAGGATGCAGACCAGGAGCTTTGGGTTGTAAACAGTTGCTCTGTGCCTTCATCTGCTCATTTGTAATTCAGGCAAATGGTAGCACTGCTAAAACCAAACCAAAAGGAAAGCCACCTTTAGAACTGCTAAACTCAGCAGAGCTTCACTGAGCCTAGGATGAGCAGCTTACCCAGCAGGCAGCCCTCAGAGCTCACAGACTCAGAGAAGCCTGGCTCTTGAACTGGAGTACATGGCATTTGTGGACAGACAATTGAAGTTAAGTACAGAAAGGGCTCGACTGGTTATAGCTCTGTGCTTGCTTCAGATGAGCATAGTCTGATCACTGGAGAACCATGATTGGCTAGGGCTAGACTCCTGTGATTGGCTGAGATTCAGCTATTTGTTACAAATTTTCTCCCATTAGGCTTTTAGTTAGCACACCTGCTAATATGAATTGAAGTTTATTACATACAGATTTGCAGCCAATTTAGTTTGACTTTAACAGGACCTAATTCATAGGTTCATTATAAAAAGTAAGAGTACATATGTAAAGTGCTGAGGGCATTGCCTGATATGTTAGCCACTCAAAAACATTAGCCTGTGTTACAACTAGCTATCTGCTAGAATTTTCTGAGATGAAAATGCCATTCCACCACCTAACCCAGCAATTACTACCCATAGTGACTACTGAACACTGGAATACAGCTAACACATTGAACATTTTCGTTTTTATTCATTTAAATTTAAAATATACATGTTGCTCCACAAAAGAAGGAACAACCATTCAAAACACAATTTTGTTGATACAAAAGTAAACATTGAGGGCTGGCCAAATAGCTCAGTGGATTAAAGCACCAGCTAGCAAGTGCAGGGGTTGGGGCTTTGATCCCAGGCTGACATGATGGTCTGTCCCCAGGGCACACTGAGACAAAACTGAGACTGGGCATGGTGGTGCAAGCCTGTAATAACAGCTCTTGGGAGCCTGTAAACAGGCAGATCACCAAGAGTCAGGTCTAGTAGTGACCCTGAACACCTATAGATCCTTCCCTAAAATACAAATAAATAAATAAACATTGCTGCCAGCTCCACCCCCAGGGCATGCTGAGAGGGCTATTGAGACTCAGCATGGGGCCCTGTGTCTATGAGGCTAGCACTTGGGAGCCTGAAAACAGGAGAATCCCTAGGAGTCCTATGTGCGTAGTGAGACCCTATAGATCCTGTACTAAATAATTTTTAAAAAGAGCAGACACTGAGTTCTACCCCAAAGGACGTTGATCTTGCAGTGTAATAGAATAGGCCTGCCCAGTTAAGACAAGGCTGTGGCTTTCCAGATGCAGATGTGCTTTGTTGGTGCTGAACATCTAAGGCAGCATGGAGAAAAGATGTGCAACCATCGCTCCGCTCCAGAAGGGGTTTCAATGTCCATTAAGGTATTTGTCAGATAAACAACAGGCAAGTGTTTTCTCCCAAGTGAACAGAACAGAAGCTTGGCCAGCTTTCTGTCCAAGTGGGTCAGCTGAGAGCCATTTAAAAGAATGACTGGGGTTTTCAGTGAAACTGAGAGCAGCTACACTGATCCATTCATGAGCCCTGTTAATGTCTGAAGACAACAGAGTGATTTCACTCCGACTCACTGAAGCAGGCAATCTCACAGCCTGCAACAACACAAAATCCAGATAGTCTGCAGTATTGATAGCACACAAAGGGAGAGGCGAGAAAGGTTAGCCATGAATAATGCATTTCCTTTTGAGGAAGCAGGAGCAGAAGAAACAAATGGATCGTTAATGGGCTTAATGTGATTAAGGTCCAGGGTGGAGGGGGCCAACGTCAGCTCCCAGCAGCAAGGCCACCAGCAAACCCAGCAAGCAAGGCTGCTGGGAAGCAGAAGGGGAGGGTAGGAGTTTGTGGCAATGCTATTTCAGAATCGCTGCTTTTCCTTCCCATTATTTTAAAGCCTCTTTTTGAAGTCAAGATTTGTTGTTGTTGTTGTTGTTGTTGTTGTTGTTGTTGTTTAATCTCCATTTCTGGAACAAAATAGCATAGTGGTGAAAACATAGTTTCACATTCGAAAAGCTTAATCAAGATGGTCCCATGAGAAAATGAAGGCTATAGTAACCCAAATAAAAGAATAGAAACTGATTAACTGAGGAAAAAAGCATTCTTGAACATTGCCAAAAAAGAGAAAAGAAAACCCAAGCACACAAACGTTACAAGTTGAAGCTCACTTTATGCAACTAAGCACTTTGCTATAAAGTGGCATACCTTGACTTTTCCAAAATCAAATGTCTGAAGTTCACTAACAGATTTCACTACGCAGAGAAGTCACATGTGTTTAATGTGTGTGTACATCCTTTATAGCAGAGATAATCGCACCTGAGCACAGGCCCATTGTAGGCATTGTTCCTGTTCTGTAGAATCTTTGGAGTCCAGAAGACCTGGGTTCAAACCAAGCTTCACTTCCTGTTGGAAATGTGGCCTTGGGAGAGTTGCTTTAGGTCTTTGAGCCACAATTTCCTTAACTGTAAAGTGGCAAGAAGAATACATAGCACTGTGCAGGATGTCATAAGCAGCTTGTAGAAAATACCTGGATCACAGAAAATGCCTGGTAGGTGCTATTCATTCCTCACAAAGGAGTCAACACAATCAGACTTAACAGGTGCCTGGTACAGATAAGGGCTGGTGTGATTCCAGTTTAGACACAGAAACCAAGAATGGCTGGCCCTAGGATTCCTTCTCTCATGGACCTGTATTTGTCCAAATGGCTCTTTTGGGTTTTTGGGATAAATTGTAGAAGTGACTAGGATAAAGGAGTAGCTATTTGCTTTGGCTCTGCATACCCCCTGAGGCTATAATCCTGGTTCAAAGTGACATAGAAAGAGAAGCCACCAGACTCTGTCTCCCATCCCAACCTTCAAGGTCAGGCAACTGCTGCTTGCCTTGAATTTTCAACTGGTCAGCTAAGCCTACCCTGTTCATTTAGAACGAGGAACACTTCCTAGTCCAGTGATAGGGACCCTTCTAGAGACAAGTGGCCAAACTGCAATCCAAAACTCAATTAACACAAAATCCAGTACTGCAATTAAACATGAATACTAAGTTTTTGGGTTAGAAAAAAACAACTCATGTATTAACTTCTTTTGCCTTGAAAGAAACAAGTAACACACATGCCGCACGTTCACTAGTACTGGCCCTGGTCTATCAGACGATAGATTTTGGTTTTCAAATACCATCTTTCCATTCTCACATTGAACAATGTATGTTTTGTACTACAGTAAAGGAAATAGGAGTGTGCTTCACAGGCAAACTGAGGCAACGAGAGACAGGAGACAAGGTTGACATGAGTGGCATAGGGCTTGGCATAGGTCAAAGAAAGCTAGACGGGACTTGAAGCAGAGTTGTCCCAGACTCAGTGAAGACACTGGCTGCGGTGATCTGAGACCAGGGCAGACAGGGGCCAGAGACCACACCCTGGCCCACCGGGCAGGGAGGGCTCTCCAGGTAGAAAGCCTTGTCCCAGGTCAACACCCCTGTGTACTCAGATTCCTGTAGAGCTAAATCCTGTAAGAACTCTGTATATAAGTTCTAGTTCTAGTCGCTGTAATGTTGGAAAGCATTCTCATACCCCTGTGTGTCTCTAGTTCTGCTTAGTCAGAACAACCTGCATGAGTGACTAAAGCTTCAAAAGAAGAACCATATCTTCATGGAAATTTATCTTCATTGTCCATAGAAACCCTATTAGTATTCAAACTTTACTGTTGTCTTCCATCAAGCATTAAACTAGACTCCCAAAACAGAAAAGAGGTGATCCAAATCCTAATCCCTTACAATTATCTGGATGAATATGAAAAATGTTCGGAAAAATTGAGGAAGCAAAGTCCTCCTAAGTGGATAAGATGCCTCCCTCACTCAGCCTTCAGTGTGTATCTGTGACTGTGATACCAGGACGTGACAGCATGTTTGATTTTAGAATCTGGCCTTAACAGTCAAGCACAGTATGGGGCGGAGGGGAGGAATTCCTTTGGTCCTGACCCCTGAAGATGAAATCTAGTGTTCTCTAAAATGTTCAAGTAAGGAGAGCTCAATTACAAATCATAATTAGCCCTTATGCCTTGAAATTCACTTAGAGATAAAAAGATGTATTTATAATTATCTAAGAACTGTATTCTGTTTCTATCCAGTGCTTCAGTATTCTTCATAAACTTGCAAGAGTGTCACCACCTTCTGTGGGAAATGACAAGACACTGAAGAATCTAAGCCTACTTTCATTTCCCACCTTCCGTTCACGTGTCCAATCCACTGTTCATGTCTAAGGGACACACCTATGGCATAGTAATTTTAAAATAAAATGAGTTCTGTCTTTTATATACATCAACTATATTTCACATGTAGTCCAAGACAATTCCTCTTCACTCAATGCAGCTCAGGCAAGCTGAAGGCTAAAAGTTAAATTCTTAAAGAATTTCACCCTTATCGTGATTCAATAATGATTTATATAATCAGGCAGAACACACACATCCCTTTCCTTGAAGTCCTTTTAATAAATGAACATACTACCAACCTTACCATCTTGCTGAATTTCTTAGACCCTTAGTTTCTGTGTCAGAAGCTCACATTCCTATGAAATACAAATAGCTCCAGAGCAATGCCCAGACCAAAATTTCTTTCCATTTCAAGGGAACTGGCACAAAACATCACTTTGTAATGTTACAGCAAGATCCGGAAAGGGAAAAAGCAGCAGCCCAGATGTTCTATTTCCCTGTCAGTAGTAAATGATTGAGCCATCTCTCTAAAACTGACTGTAGGTAAAAACTAAGTTACAGTAACAAAAAACACATATTGAGCCAACCGGCCTGCACTTTACATGGAAGCATGGCTCTTTGCTTCACTAATAGAATAATATCACGGACAGATGTAGTCAGAGTAATCATCAAGAAAAGACTAAAAATAAAGCCTCTGCAGTAATCCAAGGATATCTCTATCACTCCACTTCTGTTTCCTCAAAAATTCTCCTTTCTGCTTCTCGATGATCTCTTTTCCCTGGTTATGGTGCAGGCATTGAAGTGGACAGGACCCTCTGGCCTGTATTTCAAGGACCTGGATCTGTGAAGCCATCAGCTGTTCTCCACCCATCCCCCACCGCCTCCTTCCAGCAACACCCCAATCTCCACTTACTGTATGGCTTACAGGGACACTTCACGCCCACACTTTGTATAGTACATTCTCTAGGAATGCACTCCTTCAATTCACTGTTTTAATAACGCCTTTTTATCATTTCTTATGACAAATAAACACCCTAGAATTTTATATCAAATGTGATTTTGTGCAACATAGACACAACCTATGCAAGACTCACTATCAGACTATTATTCACTTCTGGACTATAAGAACTCAAAACAATTCCAAGGACAAATGACACTTCCTTGTTTGCACTTGAAAAAATCTTGTGGTTTTGGAAACACAACAATTTAACCAGCCACTTACGTCTGAAGTGAACAATATACCTTTTACCAAAGCTTGGCTCATGTACACCTTCAAACATTTCTTGGCTTTGTTCTTTCATTTATTTGTTCCATCGATTTAAATTTGGTCAGTGTTTGTTTGTTTATGCCACTCTCCTCTTGAAAACTAAACATGAAAACTTACTTGCAGTGCACGAAGAATCTAACCCTGCGCCCGCAATATGAATACATTGCTTTCTTTTAGCATGAGATAGGATAGCTGACACTTGCTATTACAGATAAAATGGGCATTACATGCCTGTCCACAATAATAAGCTGAAACTCACAATTTTTAACACAAAACATCCTGTTTGTTTCTTAGAATAATATACGAAAACACGATGGCTCATTTGTGAGATATAAAAGAGATGGCCTTAACAAACCGCCACAGAAAGGGACTGCAGTTATTGTGGATATCCGTGGGGGTGGGAGGAGGGGCAATGCATGCAAAGAGAAATAATTCCTTGTCTGCTATTATCAGGTGATGATAGCCCACTAAATCACTGAATTCTAACTGACTTCAGAGATTGAACACCAAATGGCCAGGAAGACGAAATGTCAGAAGATCACAATTTGTCCTGTTAATTTTGTTTCTTTTTCCTGTGGTTTAATTTTCAAATAGGAAGTTCTCTAGTCCAGCAGTTTCTCTAGACTCACATAATGGTCTCATCTCGGGCCTCAAGAGTTGCAGTGTTTCCTCATTAATGGAGACTGACTGTGAAAGTCAGGCAGAGACTCTGGATTTCCCTTGTCCTTCAGCCATTTGCCACGTGGCATTCTGCAAGTTAAACATCTCCTGGGCAAAGGCAATTCCAGAGCTGAGCAAAGGACAAGCATTCTGCTTATCAAAAGCTACATAATCCTTGCAGTTAAGTTCCTCACATCTGCGTCAATATAAAAGCTGAATGTTTCTCATTATCTGCGTAACACAAGGGGCCCTATTGACAATGTACCCTAAATTTTCAGCATGGCAGCTACAATTTCATATAGTATATCTCGTTTATCAGGTAAATAAAACGTATCTGCTATATCCTCCTGAGTTTTTTCACAGGTGATTTTGTGTAACATACATACAAAATATGTAAGACCTACTACAACATTATTCATTTCTGGACTACAAGAACCCAAAACAATTCCAAGGACAATTTGCACTTCCTTTTTCACACATGAAAAATCTTGTGGTCTTAGAAATGAAACAGGACAATCTAATTGTCAAATGTGTAAAAGGTACCAAATCCACAATTAAGCTATCGAAGGTGGACTTGTTATGGTTCTCATGACCTTTTATTTTAATTTGCCTGTGCTCAACATTACTAACTAGGTTGGTAGATCAAAACTGCTGTGTTCCCTCTGATGGTCAATGCGCTAGCGTTCAGTCGGTGCCCCTTTCCTTTCTGCAGGCAGTTTCTCCACTCACCTAGAGCCTATTTCCTTTCTTAGTCTGGAATGGAAACCTTTCAAATCTTTACATTTCCAAGAGAAATGCCCCCTCTTGTGGTGGCTGATGATTACTGCAGTCCTAGCTTCCCGCGGAAAAGCCCCCAAAAGCCCAAGAATTTCTTACGGAGACAAGCTGGGCATACCAGACTCCAGTTGGCTCTGTATTGAAGGCACAACAGCTTCTTGCTATGACAGCTGACTCCTAACTACACCCAGCTTTTAGATGTAGGTTGAGCCACGTGAAATTGCCGACGGTCAACTATTTGACCTATAAAACAGCAGTTCCTTCTAATTCAATGTAATAAAAATAAGTCAAGCAGGGAAACTTCTTAGCCAATCCTTATGGATGAATGCTAGACAAAAATGGAGGTGCTTGCTATTCTACTAACTACCATAAAAAGCTTTAAAACTCAATAAATAAATATTTTTTCAAGCACTAAATGCTAGGTGCTTGCCAAATGCTGAGCGCATTTTCAGGTTTCATGGTTAACTGGCAATTGGTTATGCAGAGCAGGCTCAGAAAGTTGACTCTCCCATATCTGTCACTTATTTATTAAGAAACAGTAGACATGGAAATGACAAAACCACCACTACCCCAGCTCACACAGCTGGTACTCCAAAGGCAATATTTTTCTGAGGCAAAATAAATAGAATAACCCTGAGAGACTGTACTTCTAGGGCTGGGGAGATAGCTCTGTGGCACAAGTGCCTGCCTGGCAAGTGCAAGGTCATGAGTTTGAACCCCAGTCCCTCAAAAAAAAAAAAAAAAGTTCTGAGACACTGTACTTCTTATATATGTAATTATTTTCATGTGTGCCTTGTTTATTTGTTGGTACTATGAGAAGAAAATGGTATAATGAATTTTGTGAGACAATGTGTTGCAGCAATCCTTTTCTTTTCTTTCGTTGTTTTTGTTTTGTTTTGTATTTGGTGCAGTGTCCCACTGTGCAGCTGGGACTCATTGTGAGCCTCCTGTTTTCAGCTTCCTCAAAACCAGGATTACAGGCATGTGCCACACACCTGGACTCTGGGGCAGGCTCAGAGCACCCCAGGGCGGGGCCAGCTCAGCACATGGTGCGGGTGATGGAACCCCAGTCCCCCAGCCTGCCTAAGCAGGCACTTAGTCCACTGAGCTATCTCACCAGCACTTTTTCCAGCAATCTTAACTCAGCAAGCTAGCAAATTCTAAAAATAAGACTAATTACACACTCCTTAAAGTTAGTGATATCAAAAGGGAATAAACATACGCAACTTTTTTCAATATTTTTATTTTTTTGAGACAGGGTCTACACCAACATCTGCAACATTATCTCAGAGATTCTATAATAAACAAAAAGCCAATAATATCAATAAGAAAAAAGGATCAATTCAATATTGCAAAGGATGTGACCAAACAATTCACACTTTAAAAACTGCTTTAAACATGTTGAAATGAAGTATTAGAGCTATAAAAATGAAACCTACAGTGATATATCATTTTTATCTCTCAACCTGGAGAAAAGTAAAAATTTCATCACCACATTATTTAGAAGATTACACAGGAAACATTCACAACATTTCTGCCCTAAGTATAAATAGATACACTTCTAGATAGGACAATTTAACAAAACTTTCTTCATTATAAGTATATGAACTCTAAGCCCAAACCAATTTCAAGTCTATAAATACATCCTACAGACACAAGCTTACATATCCATTTTAATACGAATGTTATTAATTGAAGATTATGTATAGTAGAACAAAACTACAGATAACCCAAAAAGTAGTCGATAAGAACATAGCTAAATGAAATACATTCATATGAAATATTATATATCTACTAGGAAAAAAATGTATTAAAAGTTCCTCACATATCAATAAAGAGCATCTCCAAGAAAATTATTGGAGGAAAAAATTACGGAACATGGTACATAATGGACTACATCTTCATTGTTGCCTTTTAGCATAAGAAAAATTTCAGAAGGACACAAAAGAAGTAACTTTAGTCAGGGGCCAGTGAGATAGCTCGGCAGTCTAAAGCACTTAGGCCACCACAGAGACCAAGGTTCAATCCCTGGAACCACATGCTGTGCCAAACCCACCCCCAGGGCAGGCTGAGCTGACCATAACATAAATAAAATTTCTTTTTAATTTTTTTGAAAAAGTAACTTTGGTCAGTGGGAATAAATGGGACCAAGCAAACTGTGTAACAAAAACATTTCAGCACATTTTTATTTGAAGCAGAGAGAATATGTGAAAGTATCACATATAAAAAGATAAAAAAAAAAAATCTGGGACGTAGCTCAGTGGTAGAACACTTACCATGTGCGAGACTCTGGGTTCAGTTAACAGTACCTCAAAAAACAAGTAAATCAGATAGAATCATTTATGCTTATAGCTGTAAAACTATTACTTCTGTCTTCAACAAATTTAATGAATCATGTGTTGATGTGTAGGGAAAGTATAAATGAAACTATTTTAGGGTGTCATAGTACTTATTCCTTAATGTAAACCCCTTGGCCAGCCTCAGAGAAACCTTTTGTTGGGAACTACTTCTCAGGACAGAAATAGCAGCAGAAGTGGAGACCCAGTACAACACCTGACCCCGCAATAAAAGCTCTTCTGCATGCCAGACTTTTCTTCCAGACCCCAGACCACTTTTAGAATTAGAGCAGGTGTCTGACAGCCAGAAAACAAGTCAGCGTTGCTTCTTTCCATGTGAAGTTAGTTTAAAACCTAATGATTTAAAGGAGTCTTCAGCTATTCTCAGCCCTGTTCTTGCTGCTGCCGCCAATATCAATGCGGGAATCCATAAGTGTGAGAATCTACTGTTTCTTAGGTGCTCTCTAGGAGCACCCCAAGGCACAGCAGCTTGAATGACACATTCCAGGTCAAAGTGCACAGCAAGGTCCATTCGTTCCTTATTGACACCCAGATTGAAATTTAGGTATCTAGAGCCTAAATGTGAAGTGAATAGTTCACCTACCCAGTAAGAAATCAGAAGAGAAGATACCATGAAGCTGTTGAGCTTGGGAATGTGGTAAATGGTTCTTCTGTCTCTTGGTACTAAAACTTAACAGAGTTTAAAGGTACACACATACACATATTTCACTATAGGCCTGAAGCAGTCAGTGTCGCTGTCTGATTCTTTATATCTGTGCTCTAAAACATGAGGGAGCTTGAGTTAGATCAATATTTCTTAACTTGTTTCTTATTATTAGTCCACTGAAGGTACTTTTTACACTATTTTCTCAATCACGCTCCAATATAAAATACAGTCATGCATATTTTTGTAGTTAATTCATAAAATATATAATTGTTCCCCTCCAAGAACCAATTTTGCCTACAATGAAAATGAGTGAATTATAACCAAAGAACGTTATGCAAATGTACACATGCACACAATTTCTTCAAGCTTTAAAACCAAGGGGATGGGTGATGTTATGGGGTTATGCCTACATGTACTACTAGATGCATTTGAGTCAAAGTCCTATTCTTATCACATGACTTTGGGAAGTTAATCTCCAATCCTGAGCTGCATGTATAGGTGTAGTAACATATTTCACAGCCTAGTTGAAAGCATGAACCAAGGCAAAGGCTAGATCCCGGACCCTGGCCATGGTACATTGTAAGCCATCTGCAATCAGTGCCCTTTCACTTGCTCAACTTAAAAATAATTATGTCTGTGTATCCGAAAAGTGAAGCATTGCCCCAATAACATGTGTAATAGTTACAATTAATGACCCAACAACCTCTGATGTACTTTGTGCCTGTGGTGTAGCTCTAAAGGCCAACTCCTATGATCACTTTAAAATTCTGTCCCACTTTCACAACCAAAACTAAATGTCACCAGTTTTAAGAAAATTTGCTTAAGTTTCACCAAGTATAGATCTCTCCATTCTTTCAAATCACATAGTGTACATTGTCTACAATATACTACTAAGATGTCAAACATATTCTGGCTTATAATTTATGTAGATTTTAACTATTGTGTATTCTAGAAGTTATCTATATTCCAACCCTTTATGCAATACACATTCATACACACTCAATATAACAATTTTCTGTAAATATGTTTAGATTAATGAATTAATGCTGCCAAGTTGGAATCCCAAAGACCAAAGCATTAGTACTAAATACAAATGTACAAAGCTAGTCTTTTTTTTTTTTTTTTTTTTTTTTTTTTTTTTTTTTTTTTTTTTTTTTTTTTTTTTT
>PVJA010028681.1:0-27437 GCA_004027025.1 Myocastor coypus | reverse complement strand
TTTTTTTTTTTTTCTTTAATTTTATTATGGCCAACTCAGCCTGTCGAGGTGGGGCTGGTGCAGGGGATTGAACTGCGGTCCCTGTGGTTGACTAAGCTTGCCTAAGCAGGCGCTTTAGACCACTAAACCATCTCACCAGCCCCTCAAGTTTTTAAGGCTATTTCACAAATTTGAAAAATCTATGGCACAGAGCCAGGTGTGGTGGCGCACACTTATAATCCCAGCACTTAGGAGGCTGAGGCAGAAGGATTGGTGTGAGTTTGAGACCAGCCTGGGATATAAAAGTGAGCTCAAGGCCAGCCTGAACTGAGTAGCAAGACTCTGTCTCAGAAAGACAAAAAACAAACAAACAAAATCTATGGCACAGAAACAATGTCCGCTGCTTGAGACGACACAGCCCCACCTCGGCTTGTTCAAAGAACTTCATCACCAGGGGCTGGGGATTTGGCTCAGCGGTAGAATGCTTGCCTAGCGAGCTGGAAGCCCTGGGTTCGGTCCTTGGCACCAAAAAAAGAATAAAACCTGCAAAGAACTTCATCACCTAACTCCAGTGGCGAGGGCAAAGCGTCCCTATGTTCTGTGCTTTCCCTAACTGCTAGGCTCCTCTCTGGATAGCCTGAGGAGCTGCCCTGAGCTAGGGACGGGCAGGGAGCCATCAGCGGAGCGTGACAGCCAGGTGGGGCAGAGTCAGGAGGCAGCCCTTGCAATTTCTTCCCTTTAACCTCCTTCTCTTTCTTTTTTTTCTTTTTTCTTTTCTTTTTTTTTTTTTTTTTTTTTTTTTTTTTTTTTTTTTTTTTTTTTTTTGCCTTTTTGAGACAGGGTCTCGCTATGCAGTTGAGGCTGGCCTTGAGTTCACTTTTGTAGCCCAGGCTGGTCTCGAACTCGCACCAATCCTCCTGCCTCAGCCTCCCGAGTGCTGGGATTACAGGCGTGAGCCACCACGCCCGGCCTCCTTCTCTTTCTTTTTCTTTCTTTCTTTCTTTCCTTTCTTCTCTTTCTTTCTCTTTCTTTCCTTTCTTCTTTCTTTCTTTCTTTCTTCCTCTCTTTCTTTCTTTCTTTGAGGGCCAGGGTTCAAACTCACGACCTTGCACTTGCCAGACAGGCACTTGTGCCATGGAGCTATCTCCCCAGCCCCTAACCTCTTAAGTTTTAAAACAAAACAAACAAACAAACAAAAAATTAGGGGGCTGGGGAGATAGTTCAGAGGCAAAAGTGCCTGCCTGCAAAGTCAAGGTCCTGAGTTGGATCCCCTGCCCCACAAAAAAAAAAAAAAAAAAAAGGAAGAAAGAAAGAAAGAAAGAGAAAAAAAAATTATGTATTTGGTGGAGGGTCTCGCTATGCAGCTCAGACTCATAGTGATCCTCCTGTCTCAGCTTCCCCAGTGCTGGGATTATAGGCGTGTGCCACCATACCCAGTTTCAGGGCCCATAGTGTACTTGGGTTTCCTGAGCTGGCATGGCATGTGGTACTGGGGATAGAACATGGGTTTTTTTTTTGTTTTTGGTTTTTTTTGTTTTTTTTTTTTCTTTTCTTTGTTATATTATGGCTGGCTCAGCCTGCCCTCAGGGCGGGGCTGGCACAGTGGTCCCTGTGGTTGACTAAGCAAGTGCTTTAGACCACTGAGCCATCTTGTTGGCCCAGAACATGGGTTCTTCCATTTGTGAGGCCAGTGATTAGACTGCTGAGCTATCTCCCCAGCCCTAACCTCTTAAGATTTTGTTTTTGTTTTCTTTTCATGCAGCATGTATCTTGTTGATCTTTTTTTGGTGGAATGGAAATCCCAGGGAAGCTGGGGAGGAGCACTGTGAGTTGGAAGTCAGCTTAGGCTACACAGTGAGTTCGAGGCAAGCCTGAGAGGCACAGGGAGATCCTATGTGGAACTCAGGACCTTGAGCTGGCCAACCAGGTGCTGTGCCAATGAGCTATATCCTCAGCCCTGAGATCATGTCTCAAAGAACTGTAAATAGGGGCCGGGGAGATAGGTCAGTAGAATGAATACTTGTCTGGCAAGTGCAGGGTCCTCAGTTCAATCCCTGGTACTGCAAAACAAAACAAAACAAAACAACAGTAAATAAAGAAATAAAAGCCAGGCCTCGTGCCACACGCATGTAATCCCTGAACTCTGGGAGGCTGAGGAAGGAGGACTGCCAATTTAGTGAGTTAGCAAAACCATGCCCAAAAATGTAAAAGCCAGGTGTGGTGGCGCACGCCTGTAATCCCAGCACTTGGGGAGGCTGAGGCAGGAGGATCAGTGAGAGTTTGAGACCAGCCTGGGCTACAAAACTGAGCTCAAGGCCAGCCTGAACTGTACAGTGAGACCCTGTCTCAAAAAGAAAAAAAAAAAAGTAAAATAAGTAAACAAGAGTAGAGGGTGTGGCTTAGATCAGCATAACCACCCCTTTCCCACATATGAAGCAGGCTTCTGACTTCGGAACCAGAAGGCAGAAGGGGATAGATGGATCCAACTAGCCCAGCTTAGCACATCCAGCGGGTGAGGGAACCTAACGCACTGGTGTTCCCCTGAAGGGTCGAGTTCCGATGCCTCTGGGCCCCAGGGAAGCCAACCTGCTTCAAGGGAACAGAATGGGCAAAGGATCTGGGAAGATCATGGTCATCTCAGGGGACAAGCACAGGAGGAAAGTCCAGTGGTTTTATTTTCAGAAGCTGCAAACAACTTGCAAGCCAAATCTTGCCTAGCTGAGCTGGGCGTGGTGCTGTATGCCTGTAATGCCAGAACTCGGGAGGCTGAGGCAGGAGGATCGTGCGAGTTCGAGACCAGCCTGAACTACAAATGTGAACTGAAGGCCAGCCTGAACTGCATAGGGAAACCCTGTCTCAAAAAGACAAAAGAAAATAAAAAATCTTGCTTGGCCACGTCTTTCTTTCTTTCTTTTCTTTTTTCTTTTTTCTTTTTTTTTTTAAGGAGGTAAGGCTTGTTGTATTTATTTATTTATTTATTGTCTTTTTGAGACAGGGTCTCTTGAGCTCACCTTTGTAGCCTAGCCTAGTCTCAACTCACATCGATCCTCCTGCCTCAGCCTCCCGAGTGCTGGGATTACAGGTGTGTGCCACCATGCCCGGCTTTTTTTTGTCTTTTTGAGACAGGATCTGGCCATGCAGTTCAGGATGGCCTTGAGCTCAGTGTTTTTTGTTTTAAAGAATTTTTTGATTCTTTTTTTCTTATTTCAGAACTTTTGTTTATTTTTTAATTTTTTTTTTTTTTGGTTCTTTTTTAAAAAAATTTTATTTATTTATTTATTTATTTATTTATTTATTTATTTATTTATTTATTTATTTATTTATTCATTCATTCATTCATTCATTCATTCATTCATTCTTGTTTCAGAACCTCTGTTTGGTTATTCACTCATCTTTATGGCTGGATCAGCCCGCTCCGAGGGCAGAACTGGCGCAGCATGTGGTGCCGGGGATCGAACCGCGGTCCCTGAAGCCGCTCAAGCTTTCCGAAGCAGGCGCTTTAGACCACTGAGCCATTCCGCCCGGCCCTTTTTGTTTATTTTTATGGCCAGCTCAGCCTGCAATGTGGGCAGGGCTGGCGCAGCATGTGGTGCTGGGGATTGAACCGCGGTGCCTGCAGCCACCCAAGCTTTCCTAAGCAGGTGCTTTAGACCACTGAGCCATCCTGCCGGGCCCTGAGTTCACTGTTGTAGCCCAGGCTGGTCTTGAACTCACACCAATCCTCCTGCTTCAGCCTCCCAAGTGCTGTGATTACAGGCATTCACCACTACGCCCGGCTATAGCCACCTGTTTCTGACTTACGGGTTTTTTTTTGTTTTTGTCTTTTTGAGACAGGATCTTGCTATGCAGTTCAGGCTGGCCTTGAGTTCACTTTTGTAGCCCAGGCTGGTCTCGAACTCGCACCAATCCTCCTGCCTCAGCCTCCCTAGTGCTGGGATTACAGGCGTGAGCCACCACACCCAGCTGTGACTTACGTTTTATAGAATCCCAGGCATCGAAAACCTTCCCTAGCCGGGTGTGGTGGCTCACGCCTGTAATCCCAGCACTTGGGATGCTGAGGCAGGAGGATCAGTGCCAGTCTGAGGCCAGCCTGGGATACAAGTGAGCTCAAGGCCAGCCTGAACTGCAGTGAGATCCTGTCTCAAAAGACAAAATAAAAACAAAAACCAAAAAAACACTTACATGCTGAATTATACTATTACTTAGGTATGTCCTCCCTCCGCCCCTGCAATTGGGGATTGAACTCAGGCCCTTGCACTTGCCAGCCCGTCTATGCATTACTTAGCAAAAACCAGGTTTGCAGAAACCATCTTTCCTCACAAAACAGCTTATACTCTACGTGTGAATAAAGTACAGAGAAGGGCGTGTGGTACATGTGACTCTTATGTATTCTTTGTCTTTTTGAGACAAGGTCTTGCTATGCAGCTCAGGCTGGCCTTGAGCCCACTTTTGGAGCCCAGGCTGGTCTTGAACTTGCACCGATCCTCCTGCCTCAGCCTCCCACTGCGCCACCACACCCAGCATGAGTCTTACATATTCTTAGGGTGTAGAAAACCAATATAAAAAGCTCTCACAGCCAATACTGGCCAACCCACAGCCCCTAGGTAGCAGACAACCCTATCCTTCTCTGGAATGGGGAAACTCTCAGGCAGGGCAGCACCTGCACGGCATCCACATCCCTCCCTCGTCCCTGGCCCCAGCCCAACCAGTGCCAAGCGACTCACAAATTGGAAGAGCCAGACCTCATTGTAACACTCATTTTTATATAAATATCCGCAAGTCATGTTACAGAATAAGCCCCACCGGGGAAAAAAGTCAAAGTTATGGTTTTGTTAAACCGAGCCCTGCCTT
Organism: Myocastor coypus; assembly: GCA_004027025.1. Classification (NCBI taxonomy): domain Eukaryota; kingdom Metazoa; phylum Chordata; class Mammalia; order Rodentia; family Myocastoridae; genus Myocastor; species Myocastor coypus. The sequence goes on along the minus strand of PVJA010028681.1, from coordinate 22,607 downwards.
CTAGTGGGGCCCAGCCTGGAGACACCTGCTGCTTTGGGAAGGCTGGGCGGCCACGTGAGGCCGCTGAAGCGGCGGCCTGTGCTGCCCAGCCCTGGGCCAACCCCTTTCTTTGGTGTGTGGTACATGGTGACCTTTTCTGCCCACCCCCCAGCTTGGGCCGGGTTCTGGAGAAGAGGGTTCTTGGGAGCAGGGCCCAGGAGTCCTGGGGGCACTTGGAAACGGGTGGGGCACCAAGTCAGTGAGAGGAGGAGGTGAGGGCAGAGCACTGACAGGAACGAGCTGGGTGGGGCCCGAGCTGCCAGCAGGTGGCTCTTGCCCTTCCTCGAGGCCCAGTCCCAAGGTCCCTTCCTCTGGGTCCGCCTCCTGCGGGACCACCCTCTATTCCCAGGAATGAGCCCTCAATTCCAGCCCATCGTTTCCCGGCTCTTCCCGTCAGCCCTCCCACCACAGGGGCCAGAGGCTAGGAACACAGCACCAGTCTGAGGATGGAATTAACCAGGAACAGGACTGTTGAGGGGCACCCCTGTAAAAATGTACAAAAGGTCTTGGGGGCTATGTGGAAGGGGAGATAAATATGTACACGGAACCCCGTTCCTTTAGCCCCTCCTCCTCTGGCCCTGGGGGGACATGAGGACTCCGTGGTGGCTGGAGGGAGGCACTTTGGCCTCTGGCTTAGTGAGCCCTTGGGGAGGAGGCCAAGAGCCTCGAAAGGCCCTTAGAGGGGTGACAGTGACCTCGGGAGGTCAGGAGCCAAGGCCTCTGATAGAAGCCTGCTCTCACACGCCCCCTACAGGCTCGTGACCTGTGCCCCCCCCAGCGACCCCCATGGCTCCTGTGATACGTGACCTCGTGGGGGCTGGGGCTTCAGCTCCGGGCCCATGACCTCAGAGACTAGGGGTCATGGCTGCTGCCCTCCGGCCTTAGCTTAAAAACCTCAGCCCCAAGATCTTGTCGAACAGGGCAGCCAGACCTTTGCGCTAGTTGCTCCCGCCTCACCTGTCAGCCCGGGCTGGGCCAGGGGCCCTGGGGGGGGAACTGGGCCTCGGGGCGGGTACAAGTGGAGGTGGAGCCCCCAGAAGGGCTCCTGGGGGGGTCTTGCTGAGAAGATGAGGGGTTCCTGGGGCTGCAGCAGGTGGTGGCGGAGGAGCCAGTCGGCCGTAGAGTAGGGGGTGAGCCGGCTCGAGACCGTAGAGACGGGCAGCGGCCACGGCCCCGGGTCCAGTCAGCTCCTCTCCTGCCTCATAGAAGCGCGGGGGCCTGGCGAGGCGTGGGGGCCCTGCTAACCAGGCCGGCTCCAGGAAGCCGGCACAGCGCTCTGGTGGACTAGGGCCCAGGAAGGGGGGCGGCCGAGGCCTCTCAAACAGCAGGTGAAGGCCCTGAGGCCCAGTGGCTGCTGCAGCGGCGGCGGCGGCGGCAGCAGCGGCAGCGGCGGCGGCAGCGGCGGCGGCGGCAGCGGCCTCCTCTTTCCGCTCTTCCTTTACCCGCACAGACTCCTTGGTGGGCCGGGCCCCTTCCTCACCTGCCCGGGCCTTGGGAGTAGCAGGAGAGACGCGGAGCTGGGGCCGTGAGAATGGGAGGTCCCTGGGGGTGCAGAGCAAGAGGATGAGGGTCCCCCAGAGCCATGGCAGGTTGGCAGGCCAGGGCCGAGGGCACGGGCGCGCACCTGTCCTTCTCCTCCTTGGTGATTGAGGGCTCCCTCCGCTCCACAGGCCGCTCCTTGTCTGAGCCTGGGGTCCGGGCGGCCTCAGGGGGCCGCACCCAGGCAGGGAAGGCCAGGGGACTTCGGTGCAGGCGGCCCCAGGGGTCTGGGGGGGAGGCGAAGGCTGGTGGGGCCCCTGGGCTTTCTTTCTGGGCAAAGACGGCGCCGGAGTCTGAGCAGAGAGTAAAGCAGAAGGTGACAGGGGCCCACACTGGCCTCCTCCTGAGCCCTGCCTCCATGCGACATCCCAGAGATGCAGCCCCGCCTCGCCCGCCTCGCCCTCCTCGGCACTCACTGAATGTGGGGCTGCCCAAGCCTCCAAAGGCCCCACTGGAGAGGGCAGCCAAGGAGGCGAAGCTTGTGGGACGCCCAAAGGGATCTGCGGAGACAAGTGTGACAGTTAACGCGCAGCAGCCAGCTCTGAGCAGGCACCACAAGAGCCCAGGTGAGCTGGGCTGAGCCCCTGCGTCCGCGGCGCTGAGTCTCTTCCCTGGCATGCAGGCGGCAGCCCCACTAGGCCGAGGCAGACAGGACCCCTCCCACACTCAAGACGACAACACAGGCTCAGAGCGGTGAAGCAACTTCCCAAGTCCCCAGCAGTGAGTGCCACCATGAACCCGATGCGCCCAGCTGAGTGAATCCCCTCCTCCGCCACCACCTGGCCCTGGCTGAGATCTGTGTAGCAAGCTTCTTGCCCATGGCCTCTGGGACTTCTCCCCTCTGGCCATGCAAGGCCCTTCCTGGCCTGACTCAAACTTCACGCACGGGTCACGCAGCCATCAGAGCAGCTGGCCCATCCTCCAAGGGAACCTCAGCCTTCCAGCCAGGAATACCTGTGTCAACAGGCCCAGCCTCCTGTCCCACACAAGCAGGGTTATCGTCCCAAGAAACCTGCCAAGCTCCCAAGGGCCAGGGATGGCATCCCTCCAGCCCCTCTCCCAGGCACCACACGCTCCCTAGCACCGAGCGACAGGGTTTGAGCTGGCACCTGACTTTCCTTACTTGTCTTAGAGATGACGAAATCCCGGCTAAGAGCTGGTAAGGTAACTCGCCCGGGTCACAGTGCAAATGGAAGCAGGTCTACTTCCCATTCCAAACTCAAGAACACCCAGAAGTCGGGGACACAGGACAAGCCTGGGTCGCTTCGCCCAGTGTGTCCTTGGCTCTTACCAATGTGGGTGCTGGGGCTCAGGAAGGGTCCGTGGGCCCCGGGAGCTGCTGTGAAAGGGCTGGCTGCAGCATGGACGGCACCTGGGGCAAAGGTGGGAAATCCTGATGAGGCCGAGTGGGCCTCGGGCTACAGCTGGGAGCCACGGCCTGAGGGCCGAGGGCCGGCCAGACTCACCAGTCGCAGTGAAGAGGGAGGCCGGGTGGGAGAGCTCCTGCCCAGGGGGCAGGGCCCCATAGGGTCCCGGAAGGCAGGGCAGGAGGTCATTCCGAAAGTCAAGCTTGTGTGAATCACCCTGTGTGGGACACAGGGAGAGGGGCAGTGAGAAGCCAGGCCTGGTTCCTTTTTTTTCCTTCCTTAGGTCCCTGTTCCTGGTCTCTATCCCCAGCTCCCCTCCAAGGGTTGACAACCACCCAGAGGGGGCTGGGGTCCTCTGTTCTGCTTGTCTCAAGATTTCTCTGACCATTCCTCTAACCGGCCGGAGAACACAGGTGGAAACTGTGGAGCTGCTCAGTAGTGAAAGGAGCAGAAGCATGTGTCTGTCTAAGCGTCTGCTAAATTCCACTGTAGGAAGGCACCCGGAGCTCAGGCCACCCGACTCTCAGAGCCGCTCTCCCAAGCCCTCTAGCCCCAGTACCTTTATCTTTTCTTGGTGTCTCAGGATCATGTAAGCCAAGCGCACGTGCATGGCGCACCATTTCCCTGGCTTCTGCCGCCCCAGAAGGATGACCAAAGGGAAAGGGAAGGAAAGAGCACTCACTCGTGGCCCGCTCCAGGCCCGGCCCTGCCACGCAACAGCCCCACTCATCAAAGCTTAGGGAACTGAGGCTCAGAGAGATAAGCGGTCTTGCCCAAGGTCCCGTGGCCAGTCGCCTCTGAGCCCAGGTCTGTGACTTCAAAGACCTTTAGCATCTGCTGCTTCCCACACCTGGCATCTGGGGCTTCTTGTCCATCCCCAAGCAGGGCCTAGCCCTCAGCCAAACACCCTGACACCAGCCCCCAGCCTCATGCAGCTAAGGGCCTCAGCAAACTCACCCTCAAAGGTGGCCGGAAATGCTCGGGGATCTGGGGACGGTAAAGGAGAGGTTGTAGGCCATTCAGACTTGTTTCCTGGCCTTGGAGTCTCATCTCCTCAGCACCCAATCACACCCATGTCCAGTGTCTCAGCCCTTTCCTGCCCAAGTCAAAGCTTCTCCTCCATGTCTCCCATTCTAGGCTTCTTTTCTCTAACACCAGCTTTCTGAACCAGGCCTAGGGAAGTGTCCTGTTGGAAACGGCGGGCAGGACAACCTTCTCCACTGAAAAAGCTATCCTAGGAACAGACTTATTTCACTTCATTACTATTTTTTTTTTTTTTTCGTCTTTTTGAGACAGGGTCTCACTATGTAGTTCAGACTGGCCTTGAGCTCACTTTTGTAGCCCAGGCTGGTCTCGAACTTGCACCCATCCTCCTGCCTCAGCCTCCCGAGTGCTGGGCATTACTATTGTTCTTGAGACAGCTCTCCCTATGGAGCTCGTTCTAATCTTGAACTTATACAGTTCTGCCTCAACTATCACAGTGATAGGACTTTTTTTTTTTTTTTTTTTATTTTAGGGAAGGGCCTACAGGGTGTTCAGGGTCTCACTACTAGACAGGACTTCTAGTGAGGACTCCTAGAGATCAGCCTGCTTATAGCCTCCTAACAGCTAGGATTACAGGCGCATGACACCACGCCCAGTCTCAGTGCTGGGATTATACCAGTGAACCATAAAGGGAGTGATCCCTGTATGTAACAAGGATATAGGTAAAATTTACTTTTTGTCTTGAGACAGGGCCTCCCTATAAAGTTCAGGCTGGCCTTGAGCTCTCACTTTTGTAGCTCAGGCTGGTCTCAAACTGGCACTGATCTTCCTGCATCAGCCTCCGGAAATGCTGGGATTACAGACATGTGCCACCACGCCCAGCTCTGGGTAAGATTTTTTTTAGAAAGAAAACCTTTTAAGGGTGTTGGAGCTGGGCATGGAGTTTGAGACCAGCCTGGGCTACAAAAGTGAGCTCAAGGTAGGCCTGAACTGCATAGTGACCCCTGACTTAAAAAGACCAGAAAAAAAAAAGAACAAAAAAAGAAAAAAAGGTGCTGGAAAGCGTCTGGTCTAATCCTTTCCTTAGCAAACGGTGCTGCGCTTTCCCTAACGTTTGAGGAGCTCTGGGGTCTGAAGTTGCCACACGTGCAAATGCGAGGCTCTTCAGCCACATCACAAACGAAACCTTGATCTGTAATTGTTTTATGGACAAGATTTCCTGGTTACGATGTCATTTAGTGGGAAAAAAAAAGTCTAACTTGAACATGCCCCAAGCACTACCCTCCTTGGGCGACAGAACGGCGGCAGAACCCGAGCTCCGCATGACAAGGCCTCTGCTCGGAGGCTCGAGGCCATAAGCACTCCCCCGAGATCTTCCCACTCCTGGGACAACTGCGGCAAAACTCCAATTTCTCAGGTCTGGACAATTCTTTTGCAGAAATCCTCCCTCAGACATCCAGGGATACCGATAGCTATGTACTCAAGTCAGAATGGCTCTCTCCCCTCCTTCCAGCTTCCCCAGGGCCTGCCCTGGCCCCCTCACCTGTGTCCCCTTCTGGGGGAGCCCGCTCGGCACTGGCCCCAGTCGTGGTGGCGGCTCAGGGTTCGTGCTCTGGGAAAGGGGAGTGAAGGGGTCAGAAAGGAGAGCTGGCGCCTGGGCACAGAAGGGGTGTGGGGACAAGCGAGGGGTGCGGGAAAGGAGCATGGCTCTGCAGAATGCCAGGTGTAGGAGGGAGGCGGGAGATGAGGCAGTGTTGGGGAACAGGAAGAGGAAAGAATGGGCATGGGGTTTGTTGGGGACAGAACACAGTGGTGTCATGTGGACCCAGAGCTCACCTTGGGCTGGAAGGCCCCCTGCAGGGAGCCAAAGGAGACAGCCGGCGGGAGGCCCGGAGGGAGGCCGGGCACTGCGGGAGGGAAGGCCGTGTACGGCTGTGGAGAGAAGGGCACTAGTCCAAGCAGGGGGCAGAGGTGCCCTCTGGCCTCCACCCTAAACCCTCCAGAGAGCTCTCCCAGGCTCAAGGCTCTTGCTCTGGAGAGGAAGCCTGGACCCAACCATCAGGGCCACACACAGCAATGTGGCCGTGCTCACCACGCCACGCACACACCCCACACTCACATTATGACGGAAAAGGCCTTCCATCTTGCCTGGGTATTTCTCAAACTAGGGAAAAAAGGGAAGAATAAGCTGCCAGCCAGGGCCCCAGGCTCTTCCCTGGGAGTCACACCCGCCCCCCAGGCCTCGGCCGCATGATGCATTGGCCCAAGGCAGAGCTCACCATGTGGGGGCCGTGGGGAGGCAGCAGGCCCGGGGGGTAAGGGGTGAAGTGCTGGTGGGTGTGCTGGTGGGTGTGCTGGTGCTGGTGGTTGTGCTGGTGGAACTGGAAGGCCAGGGGCCGTGCTGAGCCCCCTGCCCCCACCACCTCAGGGCCACCCTGGGCATTCAGGTAGCGAGAGTTCAGGTCCTGGCCGATCAGGTCCTGCTCTGTGGGAGGGGAGGGGAGAAGGCTTTAAAGTCCGTCTCTGCCCTGTCAGCCTCCTAGACCTCAGGAAACTAACTGGCTTTCCCTCTGGCCCTGGGTCACTCCCTCCTCAAGCCAAACTGCTTGCTGTGGTCCAGTTCCCCCAAAACTTCAGGGGCCCAAGCTCAGTCATGGCCCCCCATCCCCGAACCCCCGGCCGGGACCCCAAACTCACCAGAAAGGGCGTTAGCAGCTGAGGCCCCAGGGTGCCCTGGCACCTGCAGCAGGGGCGGGGGTGGGGGTAGGGTGGGGCCAGGGGAGAACAAGGAGGGGTGGTGGGGTGGGGGTGGGGGCCGCAGCCCAGGTGGGGGGAAGCCGTGGGTGGACAAGGGCAGTGGGAGTGAGGGCGTCGGGGGCCGGTGGGTGAGCTGTGTGGACGAGGAAGAGGCAGAGGAAGAGGAGGACGAAGAGGATGATGAGGGGGGAGGCTGAGCCGCGGGAGGGGCCGGGGCCTTGGGGGGCGGCCGTGAAGAGCTGGGGAGAGAAGTGGGGAGATGAGTGAGGGGTGGGAGGTGCAGGCTGATGTGGGGGCAGCAGCCTGGGGACACCGAGACCCTGCTTCTCCACACTGGGGGCAGCGCAGAGCCCAGCCCTGGGAGTGCCGCCAGGGAGAGCTGCTGTCCTGCCTGCGGTGCCCCCAGCCTCCTTCTCCCTCTCTAGACTTCCTCCTCAGGCAGCTGCCTCCCTTCTTGGCCTACGGCTTTCCCGCTTCCGAGTCAACCTCAGCACAACCAGATCAGTTATTCTGACGCTTAATTACAAGGGGCCACCTGGCTTCCCACCCTAAGCCAGTGGAAGCAGCACTAAGCTGGCCTGCTCGCAGTCAGGAGACCCGAGTTCCAGGCCCAGCTTGCCACGAGCACCCTGGGTGGCCTTGAGCAAGTCTCTGCCCCTCTCCGAGCCTTAGTTTTCTCAAGGATGGTAGCGATGAACAGTGAAGCATCAGTACCAACGACGCCACAGCTCTCGCCCTGGGGGCAGCACACACCGCAGGCCCAGAGCTGGCACCTGCCTGCAGGGCCCACGCCAAGCCCCTCCTCTTCACACCACATTCCCAAGTGTCACCGCAGCCACGCAGCCACGCAGCCACCCGCACTACACCACACCATTTACTTCTGGAACACAACTGTTCTTTTCGGCCTCATACTAAGCAGTAACGTGGACTCAGGGAGCTGAGGTACTAAGTGTGTTTTTCTAAAGCACAGAGAAACTAACGTGAGGGTATTTTCAGCGTTTGCTCAGGTAAAACCCGACATCGTCCCACCGGCCACTACAGCTGAGCGCACACGCTTTGGGAAATACCGAACTCGCTCAGAATCAGTCTTCACAAACAGCTTTATGATGAATGTACGGTTTCCTTTCACAAGGTCAAAAAAATCGAGACTCAGGAGTGAAGTGATTTGCCAAGAACCACACAGCAAGCCGACGACAGAGCAAGAAGAACTCGAGTCCAGGTCTGCCACCATGGCCAGCGTTCTGAGTCACGTCAGCATTTCCCAAGCTATGTCCCAGCGAACGTTATCCCTAGCGGACGCGCCTTGCAAAAGTTCTTACCAACAAATACAACAGGGAAACCACACAAACTGGATTTCCTTACACATAAAGGCACAAAGGGCCTAGATGAGCCCCGCAGGAGTCTCGGTAACTTCTCTCAACGTGCTGACAGCAGTTGACAGCAGGATAACCAGGCCCTGTGCCTCAGAGCAAAACCCCAACCACTCACCTGCCAGTGCTGAGGTCCAGGCTGCTGCCATAGGGAGAAGTGCGCAGGCCAAAGGGCGAGACCCGAAGCTGCAGCTGGGGCTGGGGTGGGGGCGGCAGACTGGGGGTGGCCGGCAAAGGTGCAGGGGGCGAGACCGGAGGGCGGGGGGCCGGCGGAGGTGGCGGTTCCTTTGGGGGGAAAGGCACTAGCAGCGGGTCGGGCCCTGGGGGCTGTTCCTGGCTCCGCTCCAGGCCCGACACTTTAGGGACCACGGAGAGTTTTGCTTCACAGTTCCCATTGAAGGTGCCGTGGGGGCCCGAGGCTGCGGGAGCAAGGGGCAGACAAGCTCAGCTGAGGCTCACACGGTGCCCCACCCCCATCTCCATTCTCCATCGCCATTACCAACCTTTGCTGGTTGAGACAGTAAAGGACGGATCAAGGTCATCATCTGAGACCTGGGGAAGAAGGACAGAGAGACAAGTGGCAGCTGGGCCAGGAAGCCCAACAGCCTCTGGGGCTCACTGCAAAGGTGAGACCGTAAGTGTGCCCCATCAGCTTAGCCGAGCTCCAGCACACTGTGTGTCCTTCACGGCCTACACTTGGGAAAATGAGGACAGCAGCTGAGCCCGAGGGACTTCGAGGCCAGGACTGAAGCGAGGCAGCAAAGGAGTCGCAGTGAAGCAGACAAATCCAAGCTAGAACGTCACTATCTGCTATCCCACTGTCTGCCTGGCCTACAGACCTGTGAGGTCCCTAAATGTCAGCAAAAATCTTCACTGATGTTTTGAAACCTGGAAGGATCTTCATTAAAACTCGGCTCCAGGTTCTGCAGAGAACGGGCCCCATTCTCGTGTAGAGACAATCAGCTAGAACTAGACTGCCGTCATCCCCTTTAGATGGAAAACTATTCTCTAGGCTGTTCCTACCCAGCCAACATTTGAGACAAGAAAGCAAGACAAGCACCGGCCAAACAGCTCAGTGGATTAAAGGACCTGCAAGCAGGTGCAGGGGCCAGGGTTCAATCCCTGGGCCTGCCATGCCAGCCCGGCCCCCAAGGTGTGCTGAGACAGCAACTGAGACTGAGCGTGGTGGCCCTGTAATCTCAGCTCTTGGGAGGCTGCAAACAGGCGGATCACTATGAATCTGATCTAGTACTGAGACCCTGAATACACTATGTACACCCTTCCCTAAAATTAAAAAATAAATAAAATAAAGGCAAGCAAGACACACAAGGGATGCAACGTGAATTTGGTCACTTCAATGGATGGGCCATTAGTTGCCAGAGTTCATTAACTCAAAACAAGTGAGAACAGGTCCCACTGACACACTGAAATAGACCTCTACGAGCTGAGTTCCTAGTGTAACGGCAATGGTTTTGTATCTTCACTGCCACAGCCATGCCAAAGGCTCACGTATGAGACCCTGATTGTAACAGCAGACTTATGGACAGCAGGAAGGACCACCTCAGTTTCGCAGCCACTAGGAACTCTGACAGAGAACCAGTGGCAGTTCCAGGGACTTTGGAAAGGATAGTACACCAAGACGTGGCCTTCTATTCTCTGGGCAGTAATAAAATAAAAAACCCATTTACCGTAAGAAGGTCCCCCCTTCATTCTGAAAAGCTAACCCCGGGGGTCTGCAGCAGGCAGAAGGCCTTAGAGCTGCAAACCACCTTATCAGCGGCCACACCAACCACCCGCCCACCCCGACTTCCAGCCCCACTCACCCTCTCGTCCAGATCACTTTCTGCATCACACTGGGGAGGAGGAGAGAGAGATGTGTCAGGAGAGGGAAGGTGAGTGGTGGCCCGCAGGAAGGGGAGGGCAGCACAGGCAGGGACACTTACTATGTATCCAGCTTCCACAGAGTGCCGGGAGAAGGCCTGAGGAACACCAGAGTCCACAGTAAGTGAAGCTGACTGACCCAGCAACTGAGTTTCAACTCCCAGGCATTCAAGGTCTCTCAGACTGACTTACAATCTTTTTCTCACTGCTTCGCCAGGCACTGCCCACCCCCATTCCCAGAGCTCTTGTCATTTTCTATGTCCTCACGTCTGGGTGCTTTTCTGCCTCAAACAACTTTTCTCCGTTTTTCTCTCAGCAAACCTCTGCCTGCACTTCTTCGCCTGACTAAGCCATCCGAGGGGGCTTTCCCTAACCACAACCCTCCTCCCATCCCCCAGGCAGAAAGAGTGGCTTCCTCATGGGGGTTTTTGCAACACCTCTCCCAGCTCTCTGCCTGAAGTAGCTTCTCAAGCTGTGGTCCAGGTGTTTGCTTGTTAACTGCTTCTCCCAGTTGAGACTGCCACCACCTCAAAAGGAAGAGCAGGGCCTACTCTTACCGTATTTACAATTCAATTAAATTCTCCTGAGTTATCAAAGCACTTGAAGTTGATACACCAACCTAACAGGAGCCAAATTAGGGACAAGCCTTGGTCAGAACTGAACTGGGGGGTACAGGGAGGCCTCAGACTTGCTTTGCCTTCCTCTCTGCTATTAGAGACAGAGAGATCTGAGTTTCCAATGGATGGCCAGGGCACTCCTGACAGAACATGGATCCGCAAAAAGGGCTCTTCACCTGAACAGCTTTGAAGGATGAGGTCTAGGGCAAGCTCACCTCTTTCCTCCTCCGCTTATTGGGCCATTTGCGAGGCCGGTCCCCAGGGGGCCGGCCAGGCTCACGATCGGAGCTGTCCCCTGGCTCCCCAGTGGCCCCACTGGAGCCCCCCCTCTTCCGTTTCCCAGAATGCTTCAGCCGATGTTCCAGTCGCTCTGGGGGCTGAAGAGATGCATCCTTCTGTGAAGGAGGAGGTGGAACTGAACTGGATGGAAAAGGAAAGCTCCCCACCTCTCTGGGGGTGACCAGGTTACCACAGAGCCTCACAGGCCGGGTGACCTGGCCGGTCCCTGGAGACCAGCTCTACCTCCTCCCACCCCAGGGTGGGGCAGAGACCTGGCCAGAGGAGCCGGTTGCTCTGGTTTGGGGTGCCAGCACCCCCAAGCACCTAGGCGTCTCTGCCCCTTTCGAGCCCCCAAGGGCCCCGATCGCCCTGTGGCCCCACCTGCAAGGCCTCGAGGCTGGCGAAGCTGGCGATGGCAAAGCCATCGATCAAGTCCTCCTCCTCCTCTTCTTCCTCCGGCTCCTCCTCAGCTTCTCCGTCGTCGGCACCCCCCTCTTCCTCCTCTTCCTCTTCCTCCCCGCGACTGCCCGAACCGGCGGGCCGTTTCCGAGCGCGGGGTCGTGGGGGCCGAGGCCTGGGCCGAGGCCTCCGTCGCCTCGGGCCCCCGGGCCGTTCTCCGGATGAAGCCGACGACCAGGGCCTGGCGGGTGGTGGCGGCGACGACGAAGACGAGGAGCCGCGCGGGGTGGACAGCAAGGCCCGGGGTGCGTCGCCTCCAGGCCCTCGGCGGCGCCGCTGCTCGCGGTCGCGGTCCCGGCGGGAGCAGCGCCGCCGCCGCCGCTCGCCCTCGGCTGCCCAGCCCGGGGCCGGGGCCGCTGCCGTCTCCATGGCGACGGCCCTCAGCGCCGCATCCGGAGGCGGCGGGGCCGGGAGCGGCCTGTCCGCAGGCCCCGGGTCGCAAGCGCGGCGCTGCCGACCGCACAGAGACGGGAAGGCCACGGCTTCCCCTTTAGAGCAGGATCCGCTGGCCCTGAGCTTGCCCCAAGGCCAAGGCCTGGAGAGCCGGCGCCGCCCCCGGGGCGACAAGCCCGAGGGCCCCCCCTGTGGGGCCGGCGGGGCCGCGACGCCGAAAACGGGGCGACCGTCCCTTTAAGATGAGGCCTCAAGTTGTCCAGCCCCCGGCCCCTTTAAGGCGACCTGCCTGGGTCCGACCGGCCTAGTGCGGTAGCCGCCCCCTGCCAGGGGTCGAGGCAAGTCTCTCCGAAGAAGAGGAAGGGCCACCCCTTTAAAAGGGGCCGAAAGCTCAACCTGAAACGCAAACCTCCCCTTTAAAAGTGTCTCAAGTCCTCCGGTTAAAAGAGGCCGCCCCTTTAAGGAGCCCAGAATCCTTCAAATAGCAAGCCGTCCCTTTAAGGGTTTGCGAGTTGAGTTTCTAGTCCTCCACAAGCAGCCACTTCCCCTTTAAGCTGAATTTAAAGGACTTGTAGCGTGGGCGGGGAGAAGAGGTGGGAAATCCCACTCGCTCCAACTCTCCCCACAGCCCAGTTTTCAATTTGTCAGCTTCTGTCCGTCGGCTTCCCCTTTAAGGCTGGCGTCAGAATCGGCCGAGTACGACGACCACCCCTTTAAGAATATTTAAAGGGGCTTCCTCCAAGCCTAGTTACACCAGCCTCCGCCTCCGGTCGCCATGAAAGGCACGAAGGGGGGCGGGGCTGCGGGGGCCGGCCCTCCAAAGTCCCGGATGTGAGGCAACGGTGACGGCTAAAGCTTCTCTGTCCGCCGACATAAAAGTCTCTTCCTGCTTTTCCCTTTTGACTTGTGCCTTAAGGGATCCGGAACTGCCGTTGGGTAGCGAAAGAACTCCAGTACACCCGCCTGTCGTCTCCTTTGGAGTCTTGGGCCTCTTCTCCGCCTGGACTCTCCTGCCCCGCCTCCCTCTTCCTCCTCAGCTTACGCCTCCTTCCTTTCGCTGCCTCCTCCCACTCTCCGCCCCCTTCCTCCGGGCTGTTGCACTCAGTCGTTGATAGGGCAGGAAGTGCTATACGTCAAATTGAAGGGCAGAATCAACCTTTGGGGAAGGGACATATGCAACCGCCCCCAAATCTTTGATTGGGCTAGCCGGTTAACCCCGCCCCTTTTCAAGTCTTGTGACCCGATTATCAGAAGTAGGTGTTTGCAGTCCTGTCCCACGTGACCCCGCCTCTTCCTGCTCTTCGTTTATTGGCTCACTTCTGATGGCGTCGACAGGCGCTGACTAGGGGTTTGGATGTGGTGTCAGTTTTAGAAGACAGTTGACCACTAGGTGGCGCGCGGCTGCGAAAAGCACTGTGGCACCACGTCTCCTTTCCGCGGCTCGGCGTTTCACGCACGCGCATGATGATCCCGTCGCCCACTTCGCTGTAGGTTGCTCGCACCTTTGGCGGGCGCAGTGGCATCCGTTACCTGTTACCTCCCAGGGCTGGAGTGCTGGTCTCCGCGTTCGGAGCGCTACCAAGTACAAAAACGCCTTGCATTTGTGTGCTGCACACACGTTCACAGATTAATTCGTTTGGAAATGACAATTCCCGTTCACTCCCCTTACAGTCGGCTCCGGTCACCGCCAGATCTGCTTTCCTTGCTGCTTTATAGTGAGCACCGCGTGGCGCGCTCCTCATCTGTGCAAGAGCTCTCCCAAGTGCATCTGTCGTCCTAGGTGAGGAATTACGCTGCTTGCGCTTCGCCCTTGAATCCTGCAGGTCTTCACCAAGGCCATGGAGTACTGAGCCTTCTAGTGTCCTTTGACTTTTTGAGGGATTTAGCCCTGAATTCAGCGGCTACTGAGCTACGCACATTCCCAGCCGTTCTTATGACAGGGTCTCCTTAAACCACTCAATCTGGGCTTACACTTGTGATCCGCCCGCCTAAGCCTCCCCAAGTAGCTGGGATTACAGGCAGTGATGCAACACCATGCCAGGCTGTGCCCTCTACAGGAATGAACTGGGAAGCCCCTCACCGGGAGCTGTTGCATAAATATCCTTTCGCAAAGAAGTCTTGAATTAACAATTTCCAATAACCATTCCTGTTCGTCCCTGTCCCCAGTAACCTCCTTTCATGTTCCCTGACACCACTCCTTTCCCCAGTGGCAGATGAAGATAAAGTCAGGCAGTATGGCCAGTCTCACATTCAGCTAGAGACAAACAAATCAGAAACATTGAAAATTTTACTAGAAATATAAAGAAAAAAAAAAAATGTAACTGCCTCAGAGGTTTCCGCTCCTCTAGGAGGTGGACGGACAAAGGGACAGAGTTCCTAGGACGGACGGGGCTGCTCCCCATCCACTTTTTCCTCCTCTAGGAGTGAGGCTTCTAGTTCCTCCAGCCGCTTTTGCAGCAGAGGGCCCACATCAGGGCTGGGTGCCAGGTTGGGAGTAACGGTCCTGCCAGTGGTAGCCCTGGCCCCACGGGATGGCCGGCGGGATCGAGGAAGGCTGCTGTCTCGAAATTCTACAGCCCGGCGGAGCTTCCTGGAGCTGGTGAAAATCAGAGTCCCATTGCGCTCCCGAGGTTCCTCAAAGATGGTCTCAAAGGTCCTGGGCCAGGCAGGAAGAGGCACTGTTACCCCCCATATTGCTTTGTTCCAGCCTTCCTCTACCACCCTGAGCTGCAAACTTTCTCACCTCCTGGTTGTGGGTGACTGATAATTCTTGTTGGTATAAATTTCTTCCAAGCTGAACTCCTTCTTGTTCAATCTGGGAGCAAAGAACAGAGGCTACTGAGAAACCTCAGGCTAGCAGAACTTAATGAAGGAATAGACAGGTAAAGCCTAAGCTATATTTTAGTTTCTGGGGCATGCCAGGAGGTGCCAGGTGTGCCATTAGAGGCAGATGGGGAGCTCAGAGCACAAGCCAGGGGCTGGGGAGATAGCTCAATGGAATAAGTGTTTGCCTGGCAAGTGCAAGGGCCTGTGTTCAATCCCTGGTTTGGGGCAGGGGTGAGGCAGGCGGTAGGGGGCTGGGAGGTGGCCAAACAAAGCATAAGCCACGTCAGATTAAATCTCCCAGCTAGACAGCTCTGCCTGAGAGGAGATAAAGCCACGCCTCTGGAGATCCGAGCCTCCACCTATCTGGTCAAGGCAGCACCCTACCCAGTGAGCCCCTCACCTGACGGGTCGGGGCAGCCCCATTGGTGTAAGATTTAGTTGAGGACGGTTGGGTGTTCTGCGTATCCTGAATCGGGAAACCTTTCCCACAGCCTGCAAAAAAAAATGGCAACATGGAAGAATGTCATGGGCTCCTTCCGGGTCCCAGTCTCTTCCCTTTCACCTGTGTGCCTGCCTTGGTCTCCGGGTCTGAAAGCACCTGGTCTTCTGAAGCCCTTGGCTCCTGCCCCTTGGTTGAGCCCAACCTGCAGAAAAGGATGCTCACTGGCCAACAGGATTCACAGCAGTATCCCCATCCCCTGCCGCTGCACACGGAGGGAAGGAAGCCAGGCTCTGCTGTGAGAGGGCTTCAGGGAGGGCTCACCCTGACTTTTTTTTTTACCTGGGTTCTGCTGGTTCGGAGAAGGAAGAAGTAGATGCCGTTGACGAGCAAGATGCACCTCGAGAAGCAGAGGCTCCTACTCCCCCGAGAGGGAAGACCTCTTTCCGGAGACAGGGCAGAGGGGGTGGTGGGGCACGGGCCATCTCCCCACCGCCCACAGTGTGCCGTCGTGGGCGTGGCCGGCTTGGTGGGGGTGGAGAAGGGGGCCAGGTGCAGGTACCCGGGCCAGGCGGCCCCAGATCAGGGCAGGAGTGGCTTCGGCCCAGAGACAGTTTAGAGAGAGGGGTAGGGATACTGTGCTGCTGAGCTCGCCATTGGCGGATGGGGGGCCGGGGGCTGATGGACATCGTAGCATCGGCAGCCCTGCCCTGCTCCGCCTCTGAGATGGCAATCTTTAACTCCAGCTTCACAGGGGACGATGGAGGTGGAGGCTCGGGCGTTTTGTTGGGTGTCAGGAAGATGTCAGCGAAACTCTCTAGCTTGGAGCGCACAGAACGGAAGAGGGGAGCCAAGCCCCACGGACTGAGGCGGGGGCGTAGAAGGTTGGATGGTGGTGGGGTTGATGGGGGCTCCTGAGCAGGATCTGGGGCTGAGGAAAGGACAGCGTCACAGCTGGGTTTTCCTCAAGCACAAGCATCTGAGTCCCTCCCCTAAACACTAATCTTTGTCCACAGAAGAATAAGCCCACTCCTAAAACTTAAATGCTAGTGAGGAGTTAAATCTCCAGCCTTGGCAGTCTAAGTCCCAATTTCGGGGCCAGGGAGGTAGCTCCGTGGCACAAGTGCCTGCCTGGCAAGTGCAAGGTCATGAGTTCGAACCCTGGTCCGAAAAAAAAACCCACCCAATTTCATGTTTTCCCTGGGTGGGGCTAAACCCCACCCCACCTCTGCACCTGATACAATCTCAACTGGGAGCTTTATGCTGGTGCATGCCTGTGAGCCAGCACTTGGGAGGCAGAGGCAGGAAGACTTCTGTCAGTTAAGGCCAATGTGGGCTACATAGCTAGACTCCAGCACACAAAACAAAAACCTCAGCTAGGGTTTTCTAGATGCCAAGTCTCATCCTTCTGAGTTTTTACCTGGGGTTGGGCTGTCCAGATGGTCTGCAGGGAGGGTACGTGGCTGGAATGGAGGATCGAGGTCCCTGGGTGCAGGCACTGGCTGGTGAACCATTGTCAGAAGCTCAGCTCTGGGATGGAGGAACAAGGTAAAGGCTGGAGGGGCCTCCAGGGTCAGACCCCCCAGGCCAGCACCTCCCCTGTCCCTGAGTTCTCCAAAGGAGCTATGAGGAAGACACAGGAAGTCCTGCGGCCCTTAGCTCTGGCTACCTGGGTGATGGCTGCAGCATGAACACCTTGATAACCCCGCCCCAGCTCTCACCTCTGTGCTGGGGTGATGCAGTTGGGGCTCTCATCGACGAAGCCCTGGATGTAAACATGGGATATTTGTGGAGAGGCAAGGAAGCCCTCTTTGGCCTCCCTAGCTCGCCATGTCCTGATTCTTTCAGGCTCCAGACAGCCCCCTTGGGTTCACACCAAAGACTTTTTTTTTTTTTTTTTTTTTGTCTTTTTGAGACAGGGTCTCACTATGCAGTTGAGGCTGGCCTTGAGCTCACTTTTGTAGCCCAAGCTGGTCTCGAACTCGCACCAATCCTCCTGTCTCAGCCTCCCGAGTGCTGGGATTACAGGCGTGAGCCACCACGCCCGGCACCAAAGACTTTCTTATATAGTCTTTGCTCAAGCAGCGTTTGCCACCTGCAATGCTGCCATCCTATGCTGAGGGAAATCTACCCAGTTGAAGCTTTCTACTGTATCTTCTACCTCAGTGGTGTGCCTGTTCTGGTTGGACCTCCAACATCCTCAGCTCTGTTTTTATACCTCTGCTGGGAGCCTGGGAGCACCAATATCTTCCAGCAACACCACCAGGGTGGGCTGTGGGGTGCGGTCCACCTTTGGTGAAGGACTGCTCTCCTGGCCAGGGCTTGTCCTTGATCGTCGCCTCAGGGTAGACTGGTGGGTTCGATTTAAGGGGTCTCTGCATAAATGCAGTGAGTCAGGAGGCCTGTGGAAGAACAGGGAGATGAGCGGGCTCAGCAGCAACCTCCCTGCCTACTTCCCATCCTTCAGTGCTCACCTGGCCTGAGAAGAACACTTGAGCTGCCTGGATGCCGAGGTGGGCAGCTGGTCACAGACAGCATCTTGGTGGTTGCTGTGGTCCCAGGGGATGGAGATCTCCTTTTGTTGGTTTAGGGAAACCTAGGAGAGGAAGAAGCATCAGGAGCAGGAATGAGGTTGGACTAAACAGGGCTCCTTTGTGCCTAATAATGCCCTTAGCCACAAAAGTGACAGAGATCATGGTTAGAATCCGCACAGATCAGCCAAGAGGTAAGTTGGTTTGAAGTAGAGAATTGTGATCAGAGTGCTGAGGGGCAGGTGTGGGTTGTTAGTAATCTCATTGGGGCTGGTTTTTTCATTTTGTTTTTTTTATCTTTTTGAGACAAGGTCTCACTGTGCAGTTCAGGCTGGCCTTGAGCTCACTTTTGCAGCCTAGGCTGGTCCTGAACTCGCAGTGATCCTCCTCCTGCCTCAGCCTCCCAAGGGCTGGGATTACAGACATGTGCCACCATGGGCTGGTTTTTATTTTATTTGGTGGGACTGGGGTTCAAACTCACAACCTTGCACTTGCCAGGCAGGCTATCTCCCCAGCCCCTGGGCTGTTTAGAGAAATGAAATAAAAGGATTACTTTCGGTTCTACCTGATTTGGGGCCTCAGTTTTTCTCCTCTGTGCAATGGAATCAAATACCACAGTATGTAACAAAATTATTGGAATGTCTGACAGGGAAAGGGGAAAGAGAAGTTAGGAAGGAAAAGAGGAATGAAAAAAAAAAAAAAAAAGGCCACAAATATAGCTCAGTGGCATAGTGCCTGCTTGGCAAGTTTGAGGTCCGGAGTTCAATTCCCAATATGACCCCTCCCCTTCAAAAAAATCAAGATATGTTAAGTACATACACTTATTCCCTAAGATTAACAGATTGATATAAACTTCATGTACTGCCCAGGGTGATAGCTCAGGGGCATAAATGCCTGCCTGACAAGTGCAAGGTCCTGAGTTTGATCCCCAGTTCTACAATAAATAAATAAATAAATAAATGAATGGATAAATAAATAAATAAATAAAAACTTCAGCTGCAGGGACCGCAGTTCAATCCCTGGCACCACATGCTGTGCCATCCCTGCCCTCAGGGCAGGGTGAGCCGGCCATAAAAATAAACAAACAAATGTTCTGCAACAAGAAAAAAATAAATAAAATTAAAAACTAACAAGAACCAGAAAATTCCCAATGATATAGTGTGAAGATTTACTGAAATGGAAAGGTGAGTCATGGTACCGAAAAGGCAGGTCATGTTATGAGTTTGTATGTACACTGTGGAAATACTTTAGTAACTATATTAAAAAAGAGGATCCCAGGCACAACATACCGTGCTGGCTCCACCCCAGGCACCCTAAGACAGCTACCAAGACCAAGCGCCACAGCCTGTGCCTGGAATCCAAGCACTGGGGCGGCTGAAAACAGGAGGATCACTACGAGTGAATCTGGGCTGTATAGTGAGACCCTGTACCAAACACAAAAAATCTAGGGGGCCAAGGAGATAGCTCAGGTGGCACAAGTGCTGAATTGTGAGAACGTGGTTCTAGGCTGGCGGCAGGGGGTGGCGCCCGGGAGACCTGCGAATCCTAGGTCGGTCCTAGGTCGGAGGACCTGGAGCCACGGAAGGCCCCAGCACTAGGGAGGCTGCTGCTTCGGGGCGGGCATGAGAAGGATGTGTTTGCGCCTAGACTCCTCGGCAAGTATCTGGCTCGACTTCGGACTGAGGAGGTTCGTGGGGGAAAAGCTCTTCCCGTTGTTCAGGGGCTCACCACGTGAGGAGCCATGACATCTTCCAGCACCACGGTCAGAACCCGCCGAGAGGCCTTTTCCAGGGGTGAAGGGGCTCCCTGGGTCTGCAGCCTCGGTCGTTTCGGGCTCCTGGCTTCGCGTAACGCTCGAGCTAGGGGCTGACGGCACAAACTCGGCCGGCCAGAAGGGCTGGAGAGCAGAAGAGAGGGACAGTCGCTTGAATCTGGAGTTTGCTCTACTTTCCCAATGCGGCTATCAAGATCCCCGTCTCCCCAGCTCAAGACAGGTGGGCGGGGTGCGCTCTCACCTGGGGTCCCCAGGCAAGTCCATGGGGGAAACGGCGGCTTCAAGGGGTCCCTGGGGGATCCCAGGCTGCGGCCTGGGATGAGGGGGGAGTGGGGGAGCGCAGAGTGAGGGCTGGCCCCTTCCCAGGGGCTCCGCCCTTCATGATCCACCCCGAGCCATGGCAGCCTACAGGCTGGAGCGCAGAGGCGCGGGAATGGCGCTCCCGACTGGCTGCCCGGAGAGGGAGTCCTCTCGTTGCCGCGGCCTCGGATCAAATCGCTCGCGCCCTGCCTCGGCACCTGCCGCAAGAATCTGAGTTGTGGAGGGCCAAGTTCTGTCACGGCCCGAACCTCTGCAGGCCTTTATCTCTGCATTGTGCCCTGAGCCCCCCCAGGATCCGTTGGGACCCCCGTCCTGGGAGGCTCCATTTTCGCCGAGGCACTCTGACACACTCCTCCCCTCGGCCAGTGGCCGGGAATTCCGAGGCAGCACTTCTCGCAGCGACGCCCCCGTCCCCCAGGATCCCCAGACGGGATCCCGACGGAAAGGATCCCGCAGCGCGGCTCCACCAATCAGACGCCGCGCGAGTCCCGCCTCCCGCTCCGAGCCTCGGCTCTGTCGAGCTCCGCTCATTTGGGGGCGGCCCGAGCTCTGGCGCCGCGGAGCTCAGCCCGGCTCCCGGGGGATCCGCTGTCAGGCGCAGAGCCCTTCACGCCGACCTGGGGGAGGTCCCGCCCACAGACGCCGTCCCACCCCCGCCCTGGCCGAATCCCAGCCCGGCGTCCCCGCAGCCCCGGAGCGGGCGGCTCGAATGCGTCCTCGCCGCCGCCCCCCGCCCGCCCCTTCTCCAGCCGCCCGCGCCCTCCTTCGCGCGCCGCTCACCGCCGCCGCCCGCGGAGCTGCAGTTTTCGACAGCTCCCACGACCGGCTCCTTTAAAACGAGCGTCGCCTAAGTCTGCCCAACCACTAAGGACCTTCTTCCCTCGATCTCCCCGGGCCACCCAATCGCTAGATCCCTTCTTCCGGGTTGGTGAGCGACGAGGTGAAGCCGCCGGGCGGCCATCATCCTTAGGGGCAGAAGCCCGCTCGGACAGCGCCGCCGGGCCGGGCGTGGGCGGATCACGCAGTTCAGGTCGAGCCGGCGTCATCTTTAGAAGGCCAGTCAGAGGCTTAAGGGTATGCCTGCGTTCTTGGGAAAGTGAGGCGACGTTAGCGGAGCTAAAGTCCCTCCACGTTTCTTAAGGTCATCTTCCGGTTCTTTTTTTTTTAAGGCCAATAAATGTCGACCAAGAGCTAACGATTTGGGAAATTCCCGATGTCCTAGAGAAGCCTCATTTGAAGCCGCTTCCGGCTTCGTGCAGAGCATCTCAAGTGGGTTCCCACGTCCCGAGTCTGAGTGGTGGGGGCCCAGACAGTAGGGCCGGTCGGCCTCCGACTGCGGTGTGTGCCCGGCTCCGGTGACAAGGGGCTGAACCGAGTGGGAAGGAGGCTGGAACGCCGAGCTGCACCTTCTTATGGGAGGATGGAGATGTCTGGTCTTCAGGGGTGCTCACTTTAGGAGTGCCATTGCAGGAGAAATCAGCACCTTCCTTGGTGGAGGAATAAGAGGTCAGGGGTAGGGTTTTAATGCTTAGGGAAACCGTCGTTGAACCTTTACCAGAAACTGGACTGTATTGGTGGGAAGTGGGAGGTATTGGGCTTTTCAAACACCTAAAGGTGCCTTCATCACCTCCCCAAATCTGTGGCTGCACTAGTTAGTTCTCCTTCCCCCAGAATTTCTTTTTTGTTGTGCCCAGCCCCTCAAATCCCCCTACCCCACCCACCTCACTCCCGCCGCCCTGTTTTTTTTTTTTTTTTTTTTTTCTTTGAGACAACGTCTCAATATATATGACCTGTCGCTCTTAAACTGGCTACGTTAGCCCAAGCTGGCCCTGTGTTGGCAGCTGCGCGATGGCAGGATGAGGCCTCCTTGCCTTTCACTCTACCTCAGTCTTGAAGAAGACACCCTGCCTGGACATTGTAGGCTCTTGATTGCTAGACAACCTTGTGTCTTAAACTTTGTAGAAGTATAAATAAAGGTCCATACTATGGCTCAGGGGGTCATCTGGCCAACCAGGCAGATGAGCCACTGCCTAAGCCAGCTTGTCTTGTCTATCTTTTCCTCATTCTTTTTTTTTTTTTTTTAAATATTTTTTTAAAATTTTATTTATTTTTTCCTTGTTTCAGAACCTTTATTTGTGTATTCACTCATTTTTATGGCCGGCTCAGCCCGCCCCGAGGGCAGGGCTGGCGAAGCAGGTGGTGTCAGGGATGGAACCGCGGTCCCTAAAGCCGCCCAAGCTTTCCCAAGAAGGCGCTTTAGACCACTGAGCCATCCCACCGGCCCCCTTTTCCTCATTCTTGCAGCCGTTTCTTCCTCGGTACAATGGATCATACTAAGAGACCAAAGAATCTCTATGGCCCCCAACTTGAAGTCATCCTCCTGCCTCAGACTCTTGAGTGCTGGTACTACAGACCTACAGGAGTTCGCGTTCATCTCTTTTGTTCTTTGGCTTCGGAGGTGGAATCAGGGCCTCTCACATATTAGGCTGGTGTTCTACCATTGAGCTACATCTCCAGCGCTTTTTCTTTTAAAATATTTTGAGACAGTATCTCGCTAAGTCGCACAAGCTGGCCTTGCACTTGAAGCCTAGAGCCCTGTATCTAAAATGAGGGTGCCGATGCCCAGGCTTGATGGTGTGATACCAGCACATGGCGGGGCTGAAGCTGGAGGATTGCGTGGAGTTCACAGCTAGTTTGGGCTACATGGTGAGTTCAAGGCCAGGCTGGACTACAGTCGAGTGATATGTCCAAACAGTAACAACAACAAGCCAGTCCAGTTGTACACATCTGTGGTGCACATCCCACCACGTGGGCAGAGGCAGGAGGATTGAGAGTTTGAGGCAGCCTGAGCTTACAGAGTGATTTCGAGGCTGGCCTGAATTATAGAGCAAGACAGTGTCTCAAAAGGATCCCCCCCATACATTTTTTTTTTTTTTGTCTTTTTGAGACAGGGTCTCACTGTGCAGTTCAGGCTGGCCTTGAGCTCACTTTTGTAGCCCAGGCTGGTCTCGAACTCACAGCGATCCTCCTG
>PVJA010028680.1:0-27396 GCA_004027025.1 Myocastor coypus | reverse complement strand
TTTTTTTTTTTTCCAAGCAACATCAATGGGGAGGTGGGTCATGCCCACACACTGTACTCTGTAGAACGATTGTGAGGACAGTATGCAATATGTGAACTTTCAAAGAGAAGAAAGGGGAAAAGAAAAAAAAAATAATAATGCTGATTTAGAAGGGTTAATGTTTAATTGTTTGATTAATCTTATACACCTATGTGTATTAATCTAAACTGACCTGATGATGAAAATATGTAATATAAGCATTGTTAAATTTAAACAATAAAAAATTGAAACTTGAAAAAAAAATAAAGAAAACTGCTGACAATCAAAAACAAAAAAGAAAAAAGTTTTTAAGAACACAGAAACATATACAAATATTTATTTTTCTTTAATTTTATAAAATTCTGTCTTTATTTGGTATAGCGTCCTGCTACATAGCTTATACTCATAGTCATGCACCTGTTTAAGCCTCCCTAGCATGGTGAGTATGTGTCTGTGCGACCACAGACACATACTGTGCGCCTGGTTTCAGCATATGGTGGCAGGGATTGAACCCAGGTCCTTGTGCTTACCAGCCAGGGGATTAGACAGCTGTTAGCATTTATGTCTAGTTGTCCCTCTAAAGCCTCATGCAATCATGGGATGGAGACTTCTATAGATTGAGACTCAATCCATGATCCACTGGATTATGTGATCTAGTACTGATCTAGAGTTTGAGAATTGATCCATGATCCCTGGGATTATGTGTTTTAAGTACTTCTGGGATTATGGGTGTAGCCTAAGGAGGACAGGCTGAGGCAGAGATCCTAATGTTATTTAAAAAGAGAGACAGAGAGACAGACTGGCGCTGTTGCTCTCTGCTCCCCTGGTTGTACTGTTGCCTCTCTCACAATTGTTACTGTTCCGCTGCCATGGACTGGATGCTCTCTGTCCTGCTCTGCTCAGCCTTGGGTCAACCGAATATGGACTGAAACCTCCAGTGACTGAGAGCTAAATCAGCCTTTCCTTCCTTCATTTTGGGTGTCAGGCATTTGTCCTAGCAACGAGTAAAGAGTAACTAAGACAACCACAGAACTATCTCTCCAGCCATGACTTTCTTCCTTTTTTCTGTTTTTGTATTTTGAGGGAAGGGTGTTCAGAGTCTCACTGCTAGATCAGACTCATAATGACTCGCCTCATTTCAGCCTCCAAAGAGCTGGGATTATAGGCGCACGCCACCATGCCCGGTCTCCACTGCCATCTCAGTGGGCCTTGGGGACGAGGCCAGCACCACAGGCCTGGAGATAGAAATGACACTAAGTTTTGAAAAGTGATGTATATTTCTTGAAAAAATGCTTCCTGGATGAATGGCATTGCACTCACCAACCAGTTTATTTGGGCTTTGAGCGTTGGGCATGAGTTTCTTTTCATTCAGATGCAACATGTGTGTGTGTGTCTGTGTGTGTGTGTGTGTGCACAAATACTCTGCTTACTTTTGTTTTACACACTGAGGCTGTAATCTTTGGTGTCAAGCCTTATCCTTATTAATGGGCTGCACCTATACACCTGGTGTCTATAAAGAATGTGTTACATATCTACAAGAGATGACAAGCGGCAGTGTTATT
Organism: Myocastor coypus; assembly: GCA_004027025.1. Taxonomy (NCBI): domain Eukaryota; kingdom Metazoa; phylum Chordata; class Mammalia; order Rodentia; family Myocastoridae; genus Myocastor; species Myocastor coypus. The sequence continues at coordinate 25,816 of PVJA010028680.1, read as the reverse complement.
CCTTGTAGCAGGCTGGGCGGGGGTCTCTTGACTGCAGTCCCAGATTATCCAGTTCTCACATTTATAACCAAGCCACTTCTTAAGGGAATTTGATTGTAGATAAAGCTTGGAGCCAATTGTATTTCTTTGAAAAAACGTTGCTTTTTGTTGTTCTTCTGGAGCAGGAAAATTGTTACTAGGCCGTAGGCTCCGCAGCAAGCTGGAGATGTGCCTACTGTTTGCTCCGGGTTGAACTCCTTTGCCCTTCCTCAGCTCCACGACTCCTGGAGTCATGTGGACTCTGGAAACCCAAGTGTTTCCTCGCTAAAAGTGAAAAAATAATCCACCTCGAGATGTTTGTAAGAATCAGACGCAGTCCTGGAAGTGAGAGTGGCCCTTGGGCCACCCACACGTGAGTTCTCCTGGCTGGGAACATTTCACACGCGTTGGGAAGCTCTGGCATCCTCAGTCAGGTGGCTTCGTGCCGGTCGCCTTCTAATCGTTTGCCACTGGATGCATCTGACTCCCCAAGCTTGTATAGCTCTTCGCTGGGTGGTCTTGTTTCTTCCCGGATGTGGCGCAGCAGATTGAAGATTGAAGCTAGGAACCGCCGGAAGCACGCCACATTCTCCTCTGTCTTCCAAGGCTGTGACGTTTTCCACATTCAGAGGCAGTGCGCAGACTCCGGAAAATCCCAGAAACACCTGCAGCCCCAGCCCTCGTTCATGCGCAGGGAAGACCCGATGATGGTCCCAGGGGTGCAGCCAACATCGTTTTTGCATTTCTGTTCTCATACTGGGCTGCAATCGATTTCGGCAGTTTGATACAAGCAGCTCAGCGGCAGAGCAACTTCAGAAGAAGCCCAAACACTGTCAGCATAACTACCAAGAACGATGAGGCAAACTATTCTATATCGATGGCTACGCTTCAGATATTTTGTGCAAGGGCTGGCAAGATAGCTCAGCAGACTAAGCGCCTGCTTGAGCAAGCTCAGGGATAGGGGTTGGATTCTCCAGTCCCACACGCCACACCCACTCTTCCATCAAGGCGCCCAGAGCTGGCAACGGAGTCTGTGCATGATGGCACATGCTAGCAAGCCCCGCACTGGGGAGGCTGAAAAGAGGAGGATCAGTATGAATCAGAGCTGTGTAGTGAGACCCTGTAACAAATACATAAATGAAAACAACAACACAGATATTTTGTGCAACTCTATAGAATACTTAAAGCTGATAGGGAAATGTTATTTAGACACCTAGTTTTTAAACTTTTGTTCCCTTATCTCCAAGAAATGTACTGTTCTTGCCAGGGGTATAGCTCAGCAGTACAGCACGTGTTTGGCAGGTCTGAGGTTCTGAGTTCAATTCCTGGGGCCAAATAAAGAGAAATATATTTTTCTTCATTGTAGGAGTATGCATGTGCATTGTTCTCAAGTATGGTTAAAGATTATGTCAGAAGGTGAGTGGCTCCAGTATTACAACTGATAGAAAAAGACAAATCACAATTTCCCTAACTTTGATAATAAGAAATGCAAGGTTGAAACAATACCTGAGGCTGCACAGGATTTTATGACGCTGCTCTAGGTTTGCCAGTTTTAGTCTCTGTTTTAATTTCCAGCAGGAGAATCATCTTTTCTTTACTCTCAGTGCAGGTGACTGGAATGTATTAGATTCAACCCATTTATTACTTCAACAATAGTCTGTTTTATTTTATTTTTTAATTTTTGGTTTTTTTTGATACAGGGTCTTACTATGGAGTTCTGAGTTGTAGAAATCCTGTCTCAGCCTCCACAGCGGGTGGATTACAGGTGTGCACCATCACACCCAGTTTTAGTGGCTGGCATGGCTTTCTGTTTTTCCAGGGACAGCAAGGCATGTAGTACTGGGGATCAAACCCAGGTCATTGTGCTTGCCAGACAGGCACTTAGACCACTGGGTTATCTCCCCAGCCCAAATGTTTGACTATGATGATATCTAGCTTATCTATTTTCCCTTTATGGATTCTGTGTCGAATCTAAGAAACTGCTTAGCCATTAATCTTGAAGCTTTTCTCACAGGTGTTTTCTAAAAGTTGTTATTGTTTTATCTTTTATATTCAAGCCACTGATCCATCTTGAGTTGCACTGTATGATATATGAGGCTTACGTCAAGATTCATTTTATTTGTCTTCCTTTCACTGAAAAGATATTTTTTACCCATTAAATTGTTTATGCCCATTTGCCCCAAAATCACTGGGGGACATTTCAGTTCTCCATTATGTTTCACTTGCCCATGTACATATTCAGATCTGGCTATTGTAACTAAATAATATCTTGAATCAGGAGGGTGGATTATGTTTTATTTTTCTTTTTTAAAAAATTGTCTCGATTATCTTAGTTCTTTTCTCTGTTAATTTTAACTTTAAAAATAATCTTTGTATAACTATAAGAAAATATTACTAGAAGTTTGGCAACTGTATTAACCTGTTTGTCCACTTAGAAAGAATCGCTACCATTGCTGTATTTCATTTTTCAGGGCACAAACACGGTTGGTATCTGCATTTATTTACTCTTCCTTCATATTTTGTGTAGGATTGGATTAGTTCTTTCTTAAACATTTAAAAGAATTTATCATTTGGCTTCGTAATTTCTTTTATTTTGGAATTTTTGAAACATTTTCTAGGTGATGATAGGTCTATTTATTAATTTTTATTATAATTGCTAATGCATATTAATTATACATGATAATGCATTTCATTATGACATTTTAAAACATATATGACCACACTCTAATCTTAAGTGCCCTCCTAATGGCTCTCTATTGTCCTCCACTCCTCTTGCGTTTTTCTTCTTAGGGCCATTTTAACAACCTAGTTCATATCGGGTGAGCTGTGGGAGCGGATGTTTCGTGGAACTGATCTATCACTTTCACTAAGCTGTCAGCTCCAGAGTTGTCTTAGGCTTCCTCTGTTACCATTCTGATAGCTGCATGATGTGATTCTTTTTTAAATTTTTAAAAATTTTTACAATAATTAATACATTGCGTACTGTTGTCTTCATCATAGCTGTCCAGAGCACAAGATGCAGACGTTATTTCTTGGCTAAAGATCATTAGTACAGATCTTTCTTTTCACTGCACGAAGAGAAAGTAGCTGTATACACAGCCCAATAGTCCATAGCAGTAGTGGATTATCAGTCATCTGACATTATTGGGAGCTGTTTACTTGAGCCTTTTACTCAGCATACTAATATGGCTTTTGTTTTTATACCTTGTGATTAGACTTTTTGTTGGATGGTTAAAACCGAGATAAAGCAAGACCTATATTACTAAAAAATTATTACTAAAAATGTGACATTTGTATCTTAAAAGGTCAGTCAGGTCCCCTCAGGATTTACCCTGAAACCTTGTATTACGGTTTGCAGAAATTTGTGTCAGTGTCAGCCATCTGGATGAATCACAGCCATGGCTTGACCAATTTTTTTCTCTGTGAAAGCCTGAGAGAATGTTTTCTTTCTAGGTGACTTTCCTTAGACACACGGTACATCAGTGATCAGTTTCCTCTAAGGCTGCATAATTTCGTTGAATAGAAAATTTGAGACTCCACTGAGTTATAGAATATTATAATATAGGTTTCTTTATGCCCTGTGTCCTCACTGACCTTTAAGGCTAGAGCCAAAATATTGGCTATACTCATATCCTTTTTCTTTTGCTAATTATTTGGTCTGCCAACTTAAGTTGTTAACTCTCCGGAAGAGAAGCTTAGTAAAATTATTCCCTACATCATAGGCACTTGAGCTTAACATCGCTATCTTTTTGAATATCAAATTCTTTTGACATAACATGAAACAGGTATTTTCCATCAATTGTTATATTCTAAACTTTAAATCCCTATAGAATTTGAAAAGAAAAAAAAACAATTGCATATTGTTACACAGATTTAGGAACTTAACCATTCATAAAATTGTAGCAGTACCCTTCTAATTCCTTTCTTCCTTGTCTCATTCTCTTTTATTACCTTTTTTCTTTCTTTTTTATTTTTAAACAAACATTTACTTGAGAGTATAGCAAAAATAGATATGACATTAGAATCAGTGCATAATTAGAATACCAGAGTGACAGGCATTCCAAGCATGGTTTTAGTATTACACATTGCTATCCTCAATGTATTTGCTTAGTTCACAGATGTCAGTATATGTAGTTAGTCAGGGTGCAAATTCTACAAATCACCTGCTGGTTTAAAAAACCTGTCAGAGATTTTTAGGACCAATGACAACCATCTTTTGTATATAAATGTATGGTTTGGCCCCTACCATGTTTCCTAATTTTTCTCCTAGCTCTCTCGTCATTCGTTGATCCTTAAATTCTCACTTTCCATTGAACTATATTATACCTTTCCATTTTTATTTCTTCTTTTGAGTTCTTATATTAGGGGTACTATATGATATTTACATATGTGGGTGTGGTATATTTCACTTATGAGTATGTATTTAAGAAACATCCACTTTTATATGAAGGCTTCAAGTTTATTATTCTTTATAGGGGAGTAATACTCCATTGCATATAAACAGCACATATTTTTTATCCACTTATCAGGTGACAGGCATTTTGGTTGTTTCCAAAATTTGGCTATCACAAATTGTGTTGCTGTAAATGTAGGAGAATACACATCATTATGATAGGATGTTCTCAATTCTTCTGGGAAAATTCCCAGTAGAGGAGAACTTCTTTTTTTTTTGTCTGTCTGATGATGCCCTCAGGCCATGTTGGGTTTCAGTTGTAGAGCTGGGGATTGAACCCAGATCCTCTGTGCCTGACTGCATTTGCTTGAGCAGATGCTTAAACAAGTGTGCCAGTCTGAGAGATCCCCAAATTAGAGGGTTTATTTATTTATTTATTTTTCTCTTTTGCAGTACCAGGGTTTGAACTTAGGACCTTGTGTTTGCTAGGCAAACATCCCAGTAGAGGGATAGCTGCATTTCGATCCCTAGTTTTTAAAGGAGTCTCCACACTGATTTCCATAACGGTTACACCAGTCTGCATTCCCACCTACAGTGGAGAAGTGTTTCTTTTGTCCCACAGCCTCTACAACATTTGCTGTTGGTTGATTTTTTCTTTTTTTATGCTAACCATTCTTTCTGGAGTTAGGTAGTATCTCAGTGTTGTTTTAATTTAGATTTCACAAATGACTAGTGATGCAGAGCATTTTTTCATGTATTTATATGTTTCTAGTATTTCTTCCTCTGAGAAGTGTGTGTTCATCTTGATTGCCCGTTTCTGGATTGAGGTTTTAAATTTTAGGGCTCTAATGTTTTATAGTTCTTTATAAATTCTAGATAGAAGACATTTGTCTGTGTACTTGTTAGTTAAGATCTTTTTGAAATTTGTGGGCTCTCTTTTCACTTTGCTTGCAATTTCTTTTGATATGCAAAAGCTTTGTGGTCATAGGAGGTCCCAGTTGTTAACTTTTTCAAGTATTACCTGTGCAGTTTGATTTTTGTCTATGAACTACTTGCCTACCCCAAATGTCTTCAAGATTTCCTCCTACATTCTCTTCGAAGAGATTTAGTGTTTCTGTTTTAATATTTATATCTTCAGTCCATTTTGACTTTAGTTTAGTGTGTGGTGATAGACTTGGGTCAAGTTTTAGTTTCTAGCATGTAGAGATCCAATTTTTCCAGCACTGTTTGCTATAGAGGCTATCTTTCTTATGTAAACATACTTGGTCCTTTTGTTGGAGATAAAGCTCAGTGTGTTTGCATTTGCTTCTGCATCTTCTAATCTATTCCATTGATCTGCAGGTCTATTTATTTACTTATTTTATTATTATTATTATTATTATTATTATTATTATTATTATTATTTTGCTAATGCCAAGATGATTTTTATCACAGTAGCTTTGTAGTATAGTTTTTTTTTTTTTGTCTTTTTGAGACAGGGTCTTGCTATGAAGATGGAGTTCAGGCTGGCCTTGAGCTCACTATTGTTTCCCAGGCTGGTCTTGACCTTGCACCAATCCTCCTGCCTCAGCCTCCCGAGTTCTGGGATTATAGGTGTGCGCCACCATGCCCAGCCTTTGTAGTATAGTTTTAAATCAGGAATTGTAATGATACCTGCCTTATCTTTGTTGCCCAGGATTGCCTTTCTTATTCTATGTCTATTGTGGTTCCAAGTAAATTTTAGGAATCATTTCTCTAGGTCTGAGGTATGTTGGTGGTATTTTCATTGGGCTTTAAATCTGTATAACATTTTTGGGAGTATGGCCATCTTCACAATGTTGGTTCTTCCTATCCAGGAGCAGGGAATATCTTTCCATCTTCTGAAATCCTCTGTGATCTCTTTTCTCAGAGTACTGTAGTTTTCATTGAAGAGATCTTTTACTTCTTTAGTTTGGATAATTCCTAGGTATTTCCCTTTCCACAGTGTCCTTGTAAGGGGTGTATTAGGTCTTCCAAGTAGAGTACTATGTCACTTGCAAATAATAATAATTTAACTTCTTCTTTTCCTGTTCTTATTCCTTTTATTTCTCTTTCTTGTCTAATGGCTCTAGCTAATGATTCCAGAAATATATTGAATAGGGGTGGTGATAGAAGACATCCTTGTCTTGAACCAGATCTGAAAGTAAAAACTTGTTTTTCCCCATTTAGAATTATGTTAGTCATTCGATTATCATAGATGGCTTTTATCAGATTGAGGCCCTCTATTCCAATTTTCTGTAGGACTTTGAACATGAATGAGTGCTGGCCTTTGTCAAAGACTTCTGCATCAATTCAGATGATCATGTGGTTTTTGGATTTGGCTGTATTGCCATGGGATATTGCATTTATAGATTTGCATATGTTGAACCATCCTTGCATCTGTGGAATAAATCCTACCTGGTGATGATGTATAATCTTCTTAATGATTTGCTGTATTCTATTTGTGAGGATTCTATTGAGGATTTTTCCATCTATGTTTATCAAAGAGATTGGCCTGTAGTTCTCTTTTTTAGTTGCATCTTTCTCTGGTTTTACTATTAATACAACACTTGCCTCCAGGAATGATTTTGGGAGGATTATTTTCTTTTTAATTTCATTGAAGTGTTGCAGGAGCATTGGCACTATATCTTCCGTACATTTCTTGTATAATTCAGTGGTGAATCCATCAGGACCTGGATTTTTCTTTGTTGGTAGGTTCTTTGTTATTATTATTATTATTATTATTATTACATTTTGTATTTCATTGACTGTTATTGGGTTATTAAGCATTCTTATATCTTTTTTACTCAATTTTGGTAGTGTGTACTTTTGTAGGAATCTGTCCATTCCTTCTGCGTCTTCAATTCAGTGAGAGTAAAGACTCTCAAAGTAACTGTTAATGATCTTCTGAATTTCCACTGGGTCTGTGGCAATTTCACCCTTTTCATCCCTTATTGCTTGAATTTGAGTCTTTTCTTTCCTGTTTTTGATGAGGTTATTTAGGGCTTATAAATTTCATTTAATTTTTCAAAGAACCACCTTTCATCATTAATTCTTTGTATTGTTTTCTTCATGTTGATTGAATTAACTTTCACTCTAATCTTTATGATTTCCCGCCATTTTCGGTTTCTGGGTTTGTTTGCTCTTCCTTTTCTAGATGGTCTAGGTGCAGTAGTAGAGTATTAATTTTTTCCCTTCTGTTTTCTTAACATGTGAATTTGGAGCTGTAAATTTCACTCTAAGAATTGCCTTCATTGCATCCCACAAATTCTGATAAGTTTTGTTTGAATTTTATTAAATTGTAGACATTATTTAATTTCTTGTTTAATTTCAGTTGTAACCCATTTGTTGCTGAGAAGAGCACTGTTTAATTTTCATATGTTTATTGGGTTTTTGTGATTTCTGTTGTCATTTATTTCCAGTTTCATTGCACTGAGGTCAGATAATATGGATGGGACAATTTCTGTTTTCTTGCATATACTTAAGCATGACCTATGGACTACTGAGTGGTCTGTTTTAGAAAATGTCCTGCGTGCAGTTGAAAAAAATGTTCAGAAGTGGCTGGTTGTAACCCTCTGTATATGTCCACTAAGTCCATCTGTTCTAAGTACTTTTTCAGTTTGGTTACTTCTTTCTTAATTTTTTGTCTGCTTGACCTATCTTTTTTGAATAAGGCTATTAAGATTCCTGCTAGGGTTATGGTATTGGATATCAGAATTTTCATGTCCATTAAGATCTCTCTTAGATATCTGGGTGCTCTAGTGTTGGGTGCATACATATTTATGAGTGTTATCTCTTCCTCTTTAAATTCTCCCTAACTAGCATATAGTGGCCTTCATTATTTCATTTGATCCTTCTTGGTTTGAAGTTGAGATTGTCTGAGAATAGGATTACTGGCCCTGCTATTTTCTGAGGTGCTGGGGCATGTAGTATTTTTTCCTACCCTTTGGCTTTCAGCCTATGAATTTCTTTATGAGTTAAATGTGTTTCTTGTATATAGGATATTGTTAGATTTTGCTGCTTAATCCACTGTCCCATCTATTTCTTTTAATTGTAGAATTAAGTGCATTTACATTTATGGTTATAATTGAAATGTATTGACTTATGGGTAACACGCTTTTTACCTACTACTGTCCTCCTGTGAAAAGTTTTACCCACTCTTCTCCTGTGCTTAGTTGGTTGCCTTGTTTGGTGGTTTTTTTTCTCTTCTCATTCATGGAATCTGGGTCATTTTGGTCCCTCTTTAAAATATTTTTTAATAGTCTGGGTAGGGTTGACTTTGACATCATCAAATTCTTTAGTTGTTCTTTGTCATGGAAATATTTTACTTCTCCATCCAACTTAAAAGAGAGTTTTGTATGCTATAGCAGTCTGGGCTGGAATTTGCTATTAGTGAAGGACTTAAAGCACTCTGTTCCATGCTCTTCTTGACTTCGTGGTTTGTGAAGAGAAATCTGCCGTTGTTCTGATGGGTTTTCTTTGAAATGTGACCTGGTTCTTTTCTCTAGTGGCGTTTAGCGTGTTATTCTTGTGCTGAATTTCTTGGATTTTGAGTATCACACGTCTGGATGTGTTTTTAGTTGAGTTGATGTTATCTGGAGTTTTACATACTGCAGTTATCTGAATGTCAAATTGTTTCCCCATATTTGGGAAGTTTTCTGCTATTACTTCTGCCCTTATTCTTTTTATATCCTTTGTATAAACTCCTTCTTTCTCATTGATCCCTATTAGTCTCACATTGTTCATCTTTGCATCATCTTTTTTCCTGCACCCTAGATTTTTTAAGTGATCCTTTCTTACCTTTTCACTAGCTGTGACAGTGTCTTCAAGATCTGAAACTCTATCTTCACTTTCCTTGAAACAGCTTTGCCAGCTTGTGATTGAGGTTTTAATTTCCTGTGCATCTCTTTGAATCTACTTCATGAATTCTATTTCTTTCCTATATTGCTCATTGAAGGAATTCATCATTTTTCTAATCTCTACTTTTTATCATTGTCTTCTTCAGAAACAGTTGTTAATTCTTTCCTTATTGTTCTTTTCTTTTTTTTGCTTTTGAAGTTATTTGTGATCTGATTTCTTCTCTACCATTCTGCAGTTGTCTCTTTACTTCAGACTCCATTAATTCAGAGGTTTTTTTTTTTTTTCATTTCAAAGACTATCTCTGATTTCATTTCCTCTATATCTATCTGCAGATCTTTCTTTATTTCAGATGCTATTATTTTAGAGATTTTTTTTTACTTCACAGATTAGTTCTGATCTGCTTTCCTCTATACTTTTCTGCAGTTGTTTCTTTACTTTAGATGCCTTGAGTTCAGAAATTTCTGCTGTATGGTTGCCGTTTTCTTCTAGTGTCTCCTGCATTTTTTCTGGGTGGACTCAGGGCATGAGTTTGCATTTGACTCCTTCTCTTCATCATTTTGTATAGCACTGTCCTCTGAGCTTTGGTGTAGCGCTTGGTGCAATGATATCTTTAGCCTAATTCTTACCCAAAAGAAATTATATGTTTAAGGCAGTTATAGAACTAGAGTTAGGAACACCAATAATATTTAGCAGTTGACAAACTTTTGTAACTAATGAGTTTGTATTTTACACTGTAAGAGCAGAGCTTATGTCTATGTAATTAAGCAGATATTGAATTGGAAGTTCATATTTAATTTAGATCAGTTAACTTCTGTCTGACTACCTCTCCTTGATGTATCTGGGGTCTTCCAGGCAGGGTAGTTCACCGATTATGTGTTTCCCCTCTGTAGATCAAGAGAAAGAGAGAGAAGACACTCCCATAGATCTGGGCCTAACAAAGCTTCTCAGCTTACTGGGTCCAGATCTACCAAGTTTGCACTTGTACGTATGTGCCCAGCTTGGGTCCAGCTGCTGTTTTTAGCTTCTTACTGCTACAGCCTGTGGGAGTGAAACTCACACCCAAGCCAGGCCTGGGATGGGTCCAGAGGAGATCGGCTGGTGCACGTGGGGCAGGAAGCCGCACACACTCGCGGCCTGAGGTGAGCCCCTCAGTAGTGACGCCATTGCATTGTTTCCTTTCCTTTCTGTTGATCTTTTCAAAGAACCAGGTTTTTGTTTCATTTATTTTTCCCTATTATTTTTTCATTTATGATTGTATTGGGTTTTGCTTTCACTTGTGTTCTTTTCTGTTCTGCTTCTTTGGGAGATTACTGGAGATTTTCCTTCTCCTGCTAGCATGAGCAGTTCGTGCTACCGATTTCTAGTTATGTCGTGGTTAGAGAACATTATCTTTTTTTGATTGCCAATTCTTTCAAGACTCATTGGTTTCTTAAGATCCTGGTTGTGGCCTACCATAGCATATATTTTGCAGGTGCATTACAAGGAGATGTAAGAAGAATGGAACTTAAATTGCAAAAATGTGTCAGAGTTTAACAGAAACTTCACCAGGACAGATGGACAGGTGGACAGATGGCAAGTAGACATCTAGAAGATGCTCCTCATCTTCAGCTATCCGGAGAATGACAGCTAGAGCAGCAGGCAAATCTTGTAATACAGCTGGCAGGATGGTCCAAGCCTGAACACCCGAAAGCATCAAGTCCTGGCAAAGATGCAGAGTAACAGGAACTCTCACTCATTGCTGGGAAGAGCGCAAAGGATGCGGCCACGCTGGAAAACAGTTTGGCAGTGTCTTGCCAAACTAAACATGTTTCTAGGATGCAATCCACCAGTTGTCTTAGTATTTACCAAAGCAGTTGAAGACTGTTGTCTACAAAGAATTGGCACACATGTTCATAGCTGCTTCATTTGTAACTGTCAAAAATTAGAAGCAACCCATATTAAGAGATGAGCATATAAATGGTCTGGGTCATGTCTAGATAATAGAAAATTACTCAGGACTCAAAAGAAATGGGCTACTAAGCTATAAAATGACATGGAGAAAATATGAATGCTTATTGCTAAGTGAAAGGAGTCAGTCTGAAAAGTTGCCTATGATATGCTTTCAAGTACATAATATTCCAGACAGGGAAAATTAAACTGTTGATGTGCTCATGTACTGGAAGATGTGTCATTGTAGGCTTTGCCAAACCCTTAGAAGGTGCAAGACCATCCCAGCCCTTGGGGGGCTAAACACAGAAGAATCACTGTGAGTCTGATCTATGTAGGGAGACCCTGTAGACCTATGCCAAATACATGAAAAGAGGAAGATACAACACCAGAGCTTCACCTTCATATATGCAGGGAAGAGGCTGATATGTCACTGTGGGCTTATTACCTGTAACAAATGCATTGTTCTGGCAGATGTCATTAGCAGGGAGAAGTGTGTGTGTGTGTGTGTGTGTGTGCATGTGTATGCGCTTTATGCTTATATTAATAGTAAAAGGGGTATTTAGGATTTCTCAATTTTACTATAAACCTTAAACTGTTATAAAATAAAACAAACAGAATAATAATATATATACACACACACATATATTCCTTTGTAGTTGAATAGAGTATTTATAAATATCAATTAATGAGTATAGAGACAACTTGTAAACACCTTCCATATCTGAGCTGCAACTGAAGAAAATCAAAATTCTTAGTATTTTTCCACTTGGTTCTTCTTTTAAAGTATAGCTGTTCAGTGCCATCCACTGAAATTCTGAGGGAGCTTACAGGTTTTTTCACCTAAATAGATTTTGAAGTCCCCCAAATTTCTCCTAACTCTGTAAGACTTGTGAAAGATCCTCTTAATTTTTCCCTTATTTTTTATTTGCCAAATAACTTGAGAAAAACAAACAAACGAACAAAAAACCTGATTCTACAGTGTCTTTTCTGGTTATTCTCTGTGGGATCTTAGCCAGAAAAAATCTCTTAGAAACTTTCTGGGGTGTGTTTGTGCATGAAAAAAATATTACATTTCAATCTACTTTTCTGCTGTCTTCATACATAGGCACTTGAACATTTCTGAGTAAGATAAACTGCCATACCATAAGTGGATTCCTCAGTGACTATTTGCTGAGTTTGTATTATCTGTTAGAATCTCTATTCTGGCTTCTCTTTCTGAATAAATTTTACAATCAAACAGCTCACAGAAGGCAGATCACGAAAGCCCACTCAGTAACTGATGTCCTCGCTAACTTGCTACCTCCACAGTTGGCTTATCCACAAATCCAAGTCAGTGAGACTCAACAAGACTCAACTCCATGGTATTTGAATGGATTGTTGTTAAAATTATTTTCTTCTTACAGAATTTGGAGGTTACAGAATGTAAGCAGAACATACTGAGAAAGAAGCGAGACACCCTCTCCCCAATTGGCAAAGCCAGAGCCTCAGCATACAGGAAAGAAGGACTGAGAAATGGAGAAACCATATTGTTTATTTATTTATTTATTTTTTAATTTCTAGGACTACTTCTGGATATATTGGTCATCTGTGTAGTAGTAGCTTTGCTTAAGCCTATTTAATTTGAGATTTTCATTTAAGTTCTCATTAATACACATTTTTAACTAGCAAATTAAATTCTACAGACATTTTTTGTTACTAATTTTACATGGTCTTTTTGCATGTGACTCTATGGATATTTTTTGGCACCAATTTTACATGGTCTTTGATTTTGCATTTGATTTTATTATTTCTTGACTATTATTTTTTTACACTTTGGCTTTTATGATAGCAGTTTCTATTGGTATGATTTTGTTTTTATTTTTTAAAGAGAATACAAAGTAGTCAAAAAATAAAAAAACCCCACTAGAAACGATGCAGAATTTGTCTGAACAATATAATAGGAATTCCACAATGGTTGTTGTATTGTGTAGTGTTGTCTTGAAATTAGTTGTTTAGATTGCCAGATATAAGCGTGCAAAATTGGTCTAAAAAGTCAAGAAATTTAAAGGGAGAAGAAAAAATTTAAACAGTAGCTACTTTCAATTTTAAGATTCCAACTTACTTAATTTAAATCCTCCCCAGGCTTTTTCTCCCTTTTATCTCTTTGTCGCCCGAGACTGTATCTGCAGCTCTTCTTCGTCCTGTCCAACCTCAGTGAATGTCTCTGTGAGCCTTAACTAAGTGGACGCCAACCAGAATTCACAGAGGAGCTCCGACGTCATTCTCGGCTCATTAATTCTACGTCTTAGTGCGCTTTGATTTCTGTTCCTTGATCATGCTGGGTGTCTGCAGCACTTCTGCCCTTCTGAATCACACTTCACGTTGCAAGCTGCACCTGTCCCTGGCCTTGGATCCCTTCATTCACTAGCTGATCACCAGGGTGCCAGCTCTTAGTTGCAAAATTCACTGTGCCATTTTTTTATGCTGTACCCTGAGCAGGCTAGGACGTGTCCTTTGGCTTTTCTAGCTTCATTTGCTAATTTATTTTCTTATCTACCCTTTGTTCTTGTCAGAGAAAGTTGCTTGGAGTCTCTTGGAAATATTAGTGTTTTGTGGGCTTTTTTGATGGTGGTACCACGGTTTGAACTCAGGACCCTGAACTTGCCAGGCAAGCGCTTATTCTATTGAGCTATCTCTCTGGCCCAATATTAGGCTTTATTATGCTTAGTCTACTTTGGATCGGCTACTCTTTTAAAAATATTATTGTGTGTTCCAGTCTGTTGAGCCCTTCAAATTGCAGTTCAAATTCTTGCCTCATCTTTTTTTTTTTTTTTTTTTTTTTTTTTTTTTTTTTTTTTTTTTTTTTTTTTTTTTTTTTTTTTTTTTTTTTTTGCCCTTTAAGTACATATTTATAAAAGCAGAACCAGAAATATTTAGGTATAGTAGATGAGGTGAATATTTATTATTTTCCTATAAATGCTATATGTTAGAGTTTTTGCTTTCAGTAATGGTGAAACAAGTTGTTCATATCATTTGGTAAAACACGAAACACTTATAAATATAAGTGTGCAAATGTATACAGCTGCACATTAAAAACTTTGGGACAAAATTGGTCTTTTAAGTAATTACTAGAGATAAGTTAAGACAAAGGAAAATTATTCAAGTTAAGTAAGCTTTGAAATTACATTTATTTTCAAGGGCATGACTTAAATGCATAAAATTTCTGAAATCATTTACAAAGCAACAGGAGAAAAGAATGGAACTCAGCGTCTAAATAATACAGATGTGATAAGAAGTGTTTCTACAACAGTGACTAGAAGTAACTATATCTTATAAAAATTACCTAAAAGTAGTTTACTGTTGTATTATAATTATCATATATTCTAAACACTTGTGTTGCAAAATCTTAAGTATGATAATTAGATTGCAATTTCTTATTTAAGTATTTATCTGTAGGTAAATACAACTAAAATTCTCTCTGAAGGAAGAGGAAAAACATTATTGAGTAATTTCATGAGATAAAATGTTCTGTACTTAAAGAAAGACAGCAAAATAAAGACAAACGATTCAAAAAATTTTAAAATATTGAAAATAGTAGGAATAGTTATCACAACCTATGTTTTTAGCAGACTTAGAAGTATTGCAAAAGTTGCTAAAATTGATTTTTTTTGGTGGGGGTTGGGACTGCTGTTTGAACCCAAGACCTTGCACTTGTCAGGCAGGCTTTTGTGCCACGGAGCTATCTCCCCAGACCCAACACTATTTTTTTTCACATTTTTGTCACTTTTAATAAGAAATAACAATGAGTTTCAAAATACATTAGCAGGAAAGTCACAACAATTAATGCAGTGCATATTGTTGTCTTCATATTAATCGTTCAGAGTATAAGATGCAGATAGGACACCTGGTCTAAACACTATTGGTACAAATATTTCTTCTCATTGAGCTAAGAGAAACTAGTTGTATGCATAGTCCAATATTCCATGATAGTAGTGGCTTATTAGCAGGACTGGCAATCTTGGAAGCTGTTGACTTGAGCCTTTTACATTTCAGCAAACTTATCTGGCTTTACTTTTTATGCCTCATGGTTAAACTTTTCTGATGATTGGCTAAGGCCAAGTTAAAGGAACACCTATATAGCAAAACATGTAACTTTGGTATCTGACAAGGTCAGTCAAACCCCCCAGGATTTCCCCTGAAACCATGCACAGCGTGTTGTAGAACTTTTGTCAGTGTCTGGATGAGTCATGGCCATTATTCTCTGTGAAAGGTAGAGAAAAAGTTTTCTCTCTAGGTGACTCTCCTTAGGCACACTATACATTGTTGATCCCTTTCCTCTGTGGCCCCGTATTCTCCTTGAACAGAAAACTTGGAACTTCACTGAGTTATAGGATGTTACGTTACAGGTTCTCTTATGTCTTGAGTCCTCACTGACCTTGAAGGTCTAGGGCCAAAATATTGGCTATCTTTGTAGCCCTTCTTTTTCTCTAAACTTCTGGTCTGCAAGCTTAAGTTGTTAACCTTCCAGAAAAGAAGCTTAGTGGTAGTATTACTCTGGAACAGAGGTACTTTAGCTCAACATCACTGTCTTTTTGGATATCAAATGCCTTAGACTTAATGTGGAACTGGTATTTTTCATCTATCATTAATATTCTAATAAATCCCTATAGAATGTGATTAAAAACATTTACGCATTTTTACAACAGCAATTTAAATATTTAACCATATACAAAATTGTAACAGGTCAATCCTATGGCATTTTTCCTTTTCTCAAATTCTTTCCGTCAGATTCCGGTAGCTCAGCATTTACATTGTTCACTTAGCCTTATGGCAGTACAACATTTTCATGTCGTGTTTTGATGGCCTGTAACTCTGCCTTGTCCTGAGATTTTAAATATTTCAAGAAAGAAGAAATTTTAATTAAGTGTTGTATTGCTGGATCTGGAACAAGAGTAGATGCTAAGGCAAACAATAACTTTTCTTTAGTGACTCTGTGAGTATAGTTCATTTTACTCTTTTTATCTGCAATTTTATTTATGTTAGGCATTTTTTATTCTTGAAGATATCCTTAGGAAGAATAAAGGAAATGTAAGACAATGCAAATTATGCCTATATTTAATACCACAAAAATCTAATAACAAGTGTCATCATGCTGCATTTATTTTTAGAGCTGGGTAAATAGAAGCATCAAGATTTAGAAACTTTCTGGGGTGAGAGAATAGTACTTGGAGATTTGATGAGAACTTAAGTCTTTTCGAATTCTGCAGCATTTTGCTGTTTTTTTCTCTAAAGCAATGTGTTATTTAGGACCATGGAGATAAACGGTTGGTGAGGCTGCAGTTTGTCACGTGGCTAACTTTACCACCACTGCCAAAAGCAAGGCAGACTCCCCCGGCCTCCTGTGACCTGAGACAAGTTTCCTGAACTCTGGAACTCAAGTCCCCAGCCTTTTCCATTCCCTCGTTTTCTGTTAGTTGCACAATTATTTTCTAACTTCTCATGCAATCCTTTTGATATTTCTTTCTGTCCACTCGAGTTTAATACTACAAGAGAGGAACACACAGGATCAACAACAGGGCCTGCTTTATCATGCACGTGATAGGTAGAACTAGAGACAGACGTAAATGAAACAAATTCAAAATGAATGTGGAAAATATTCCTGCAGAGTCAAGACTGAGTGAAAGTCGGCAGGGCTTACCTGGAAACTTTTCTTAGAAAAACTCACATGTTTAAGGTGGACTCGAAGAAGCTTGGTTATTCAGAGCTGTTTGACAACAATGCTTGCCAAACACAAATAGGTCCTTACAAATTTAGAATCTCTGTGATTAAACAAGAGGTCTACCTGATCCCTGCCCCATAATTACTGATTGAACAAGGAGAAAGAGCTGGAGCAGAGCTCTGACTTGCACCGGGTGGCAGTGGATTCTGCAGTTGGCAATATTTTTACACCTAGGCTTGAACTTTTCTTCAGGTGTTCTTCACGACTGAGAGAAGATAAGGAAGGGAAGGTTATAGGCCAATTTTGCTTTCTGATGCAGTGATTTGGGACAATTAACACACATGGCACTGCGTTGGTTGAGTTACATACTGTTCAGCCGACGACTCAAAGTCCTCGGGATAATTACCTTGGGATAATTGCCTGCCAGACAGAGAGAGTAAAAAAATCAACAAGGAGAGAAGATTACATTGATTGTGAGCACCAAGTTGTGGGTTTTTTTTTTTTTTTTTTTTTTTTTTTTTTGCCCTCGCACATTTGAGGGAAACAGTATCCTTCAACAGAGATTATGCATAAAGACAAATCACAAACTCTTCTGAGAGTTTGATCTGTCTAGGAAGCTCCGACATCGCTCTTCCCTTAAGGGGTTACCCAGTACAGTTTTTATAAATTTGGTGTACGTGGTGTACGTATTTACATGCACAGATGCTCTGGGTTAGTAACATATACATGTGCACGAGTGTATGTACATCAGTGCACAGGCTGTGCAGTTCTGCCAGCCCGTTTGTCTACCCTTCTATCACACAGAATTATTGTATTATGATAGTTCTGCACATTGTCTTCTTTAGTAGGGGTATTCTGGCTTTTTGAGACAGGGTCTCACTATGCAGTTCAGGCTGATCTTGAACTCACTTTTGTAGCACAGGTTGGTCTCGAACTCACGCTAGTCCTCCTGCCTCAGCCTCCCAAGTGCCGGGATACATGCCTGGCTCTGTGGGGCTTTGTCGA
Source organism: Myocastor coypus (assembly GCA_004027025.1). Lineage (NCBI taxonomy): Eukaryota > Metazoa > Chordata > Mammalia > Rodentia > Myocastoridae > Myocastor > Myocastor coypus. Next base: position 7,916 of record PVJA010028680.1, on the reverse strand, counting down.
CGACAGTTCTCAGAGATGGCTGCTCTACTCCCCCTTGTGCCCCCGCCTCATTTGCATAGTGTGTGTGGTCTTCTGCATTCCACCGCTCAAATCTGTGCAGCCGTGGCTCTGGCAGGGGTGAGAGAATCTTGCAAGGCTGTGCAGTACCAACCAGGATCGCCTTCGGGCGGGGCCTGGGGCCTCAAGATAGTTGACAACTCTAAATCGAATGTGAAGTAGGCCAGGGAGATAGCTCCGTGGCACAAGTGCCTGCCTGGCAAGTGCAAGGTCGTGAGTTCGAACCCCGGCCCCGCACACACACACACACACACACACACACACAAGTTAAATCAAATGTGAGTGGAGACTAAAGGAGCGGAGGTGGACAGAGGCCCTGGAAACTCCAGCTGCTTCGTCGTCAACAGTTCTTGCGTTAGGCTCAGAGGCCGGGGAGCTGAGAAAACAAAGCTTCAGACATTTTCTTTCTGTCAGACCAAAGTGAGCAGAAACAAGGTTCCCCGGAGTCCGTCCCCAAATGAAGACTCCACAGTCATCTTGCTGCCCTGGAGTGTGGTCCAGGGTGTGGGTGTTTTCCATGGGACCAGAATAGCATGCGTACACACACATATCCACATCCCTAAGGGGTTGAAATATTAATAAGTGCGTGGAGCCTCTAACTTCATTTGGGGGAAACTGGCATTAATCAGAACAGGTGAGAGCTTTCCAGCTCATGAAGCTGATACACGCTTTAACTAATTGGAAGACATAGAAGCTTTTCCGTAAAGTTTGATGTATTTTATCCATAGTCAACTGACACACTTTCAGCTCTCTTTTCCTGTGTAGTGTATACTTGCATGCTATTTTGTGTTGCACTTTTATATTCCATTTGTATCTAGTTATTATGAACATATGGAAATATAATTTTCTTTAATGTTGATTTTATATTTAACCCCTTGCACTAATTGTACAAATGATAAAGTGTACCAATTCACTCTTAGTCAGTTGAACTTTCTGTATAAAAACTTTCTTTACCATTTCTGGTTATTTATATCTTCTTTTCTAAATACATATTTCAGCATACAGTCATTTGAGCCTATCATTTTATTTACAAAATCTTAAAAGCATTGACTCAACTACTTAATAGTTGTCATTAATCCTAATTAGATTTTCTGCTTATTTATTTATTTATTTTTTTTACATATTAAAGGAACAGGTATTTCATATAAATTTTTAAACTTTTTTTTTTTTTTTTTTTCAGGACTGGGGTTCAAATCATGACCTTGTACTTGCCAAGCAGGCATTTGTGCCATGGAGCTATCTCCCCAGACCCTAAATTTTTAAACTTTGAACACAAAATTATTCGTGATATCTGCTCTACCTTTAACTATTTCCTTTCTCATTTATAATATTGCTTATCTTGTTTTCCCATTTTTGAGTCACCAATATCAGCAGAGAGCAGTTAACTCCGACAAACTTTTCAAAAAATCATTTATTTATTTATTCATTTATTTGGCCCAGGGTCTCACCACACAGCGCAGACTTGGAATGGTCCTCCCGTCCTAGCCTCCCCAGCACTGGGATGACAGGCTGAGGCCAATACGTCCAACTTGGGTGGCTGCTGAGCATGAAGCTGCCACATCACGTGATACCAGGGATCAAGTCCCTGTCCTTGTGCATGCCAGGCAGGCTCTTAGTCCACCAAGCTATCTGCCTGGCACGACAAACCTTTAAAAACTCACTATATTATTCTTTTTGAAATCTTTGTTTTTTCTTATTTCTTCTTAGAAGATTTGTTTAACGTTTATTTTTTAAACTGGCTACTATGAATAAGAGCTTAAGGAAAATGAAAACAAAAATATCTCTTCATTCACTTGGAATATCTATATCTATGTCTAATCTAATCTATGTCTCTGTATCTACGTCTGCCTTAAAGAAAATAATATATAATACAAAATATGAAATACTTATAAATTAATTTAACTAAAGTGAAGAAAGATCTGTACATTAAAAGCCTACATATTATATATAAATATTTTACAAGTATAGACATATTTTATATTTTGTATTTATGAATATAAATTTCATGTAAGACTATATATATGTTATAGATAAATATCTGTCTAATGGCTCCCTGAATGTACATTCCCACTATTTATTTACTATTCCCTGCATCCTTTTCTTCTCCCCTCTCCTGCTGGAACTCTACTAGTTTAGACTGATTTGTTCATTCAGGTCTCTTTATACCTATTTGTCTCACTTTTCTGCCTTCTCGCCAGTTTTGTTAGCACTATTATTCAACTAATTGATTTTCTTTTTAGCTGCATATGACTTGCTTTTACGTATGTCCATTAGGCTTTTGTTTTCCATAATATTTTAATTTTGGGAGGTTCATAACAACTCCTTCTCAAATCATGTTTTCCTTTACTCGTATTAGCACCCTCGTGCTGTCTTTAGTCATCTAAACACAAAGGCCAAAGTCCTGAGCCTTCTGCCTTTACTCTTTGAGCTCTGCGTGGGTTTGATGCCTTTACGTGTGCCACTGGGCTTCAGGTCCTCGATTACACATTTTCCATTGAAAAGATTTTAAGGCCTTGGGCCAGGCTATGCTGTTGCACACGGCGCTGATGGGCACTTTCCCCCGGCATGTGGAGGCCTCACCAGCTGACACTACTGCCAGCATGCTCCCGACTCGAGGCCTTTCTGCTCTCTAATGAAGAGAGAACTCAGCCTGCAAACAACATGAAAGTTAGCTTTTGGATAAAAGTCAAAGAAGTTTAAAAAAAAATAAAATAAAAAAATAAATAAAGAAAGAAGCTTTTCTTTCATAAAAAGTTTTTTTAAATAAGTTTTTAGATTCCTTTTTTTTTTTTTTTGCTTTTTTCATGGTCCTTTTGGGTGGGGATAATCAAATGGAGTCTTTTGGGTGAAGAATTTCTAAGTGGGGTGATGTTCTGTTAGGACCGTTGCTTTGCCTGGACCCTGAGCTTTCTGTTCCTAGGCTCAAATTTTAGAGAGCTGAAAACTCAAGGCTTAATTTTCCTAGTTTATGTAAATGTTCCCAAGCAAAACTATTTTAGGCAATCATGTCATCTCCCTCGATTCTTGCCTTACCTTGGTTTCTGTCCAAATATTCCTTATGTTAAATTTAAGTTTATTTTTAAAGGTTTTCTATCTGTCAATTTAAATTGATTTCAACAAGATGGTCTACCAAGTTTCTTAAGACACCATAGTCTTGAAAATGGAAGTGTAAGGTTTTGTCTTATGAGCCTCTTTACGGATATTTATGACCTTCTTGTAATGTACAAGCAAACACACGCTGCTCTGGGTGTGGAGCTAAAGAACTGTGGGCCTGAGCTCAGGTTGATCAATAGAGAAAGGAGAAGTCATGTAAGCACAGGGGTGTACAGTAAAGCAGCGCAGGACTTTGTGATGCCAGGGAGAGGATGGGCTCAGCTAGGTGGCACCAAGGCAGTTGGCTCTAGAAGGTGACTGGGGTCGCAGTCAATGTCTAATGAATAGAAGCCTGACACAAACCCCGGTGGGAAGGCACACATCTATTCTAAATTTGTCAGTACTTTATTTGCTCTGCTTAGCAACATGGATTGGATAAACATGTTTCATTAAGATATAATTAAAACTGAACTACTGTCTTGTCTTTGCCCCAAAGAGTCATGATTCTGGATGGTCTCCAGACATGAGTCCTGAGTTTCCCTAGACTTTTCTGTGTTATGTGACATCAGATCTGTCTTAGATACAGCGGGACGGAAGAAGAAGGGAGGTGGCTCTGAGACTCGGGTCGAGAGCCCAGGTAGGGCGAGTGATTTGTATATGTACTTCTTTCACTATTTAATATTTTCAGTCTCTTAGAGTTCCTTTAAAATATGAAGGGTGAGCTCTCGCTGAATCGTGAGTGCATATTTAATTAGTCATATTCTAATGAGAGAGAAATCTTGACTGACTCAGCTCTGTTACTTCTTCCTTCCGTAAGTTCTTCGAGTCTTATTGTCCTTAGTTATAAAAATTAAGTTAGCGAAACTTCCTTGCAGAACTTCCATTTTTAGAAATAGCAAAAATACATTTGTATAAAAATATGGTGAGTATATTGTTTATACATTGTTTTATATGATAATTATAAATGGTATATAGCATATAAATAAATTATATAAATATAAAAATAAGAACAATTAACATAAGTAATATTTTTGTCTGTGTCATTATCATTGTTCTTGTAATAATTTGCATATTTCCTTCACTGACCTTGGAAATTTTGAGACGAATCTGAGCTCATCCATCTCTGTTACGTCCAAGTCTACTCTACATCCATGAAGAAACGGTCTGGAACATCGCGTTCCGTCTGCACCTGCCTTTCCCGCACCCTGGCCTTCTTCCCAGGGATTTTTCATCTTTCTTTTAGATGCCTTTGATGTCACTGGCTTCGTCTTCTCAGCACCAAGGAGACTGGATGTTACGCGGGGAGTTCGTCCTCCCCTTTCCCTGTCCCCTACCTTCTCCAGTCGCTCCTATTTGATCTCAGAGAGTCACACCAAAGTAATGGCCCCAGCTGGCTCTGACTTTCACAGACGACATTCCATGGCAGGGAGGAAAGAGTTGAGACTGCGTCCGTGCAGGCAATCGCCGAGGGACAGACAGAATGCCAGCAGAGGAGAAGAGGCGGTCACGCGTGGGCCTTGTGGGAGCTTAGTGGTAGACAACGATGCGAAAACAAACGGCCTACGAGCGAGCGAGCAAGAGGACAAGTCAGAGGCGTGGAGGGGAACGCAGCACGAGGAAGGCTAAGAGCGGCGGCGTCCCAGGAGGAGCACCAGCAGCCGTGATGGGGAGATTCGTGGTAAGTGTGGGGACGAGGGAAGGACGCCGAGGTGACAGCACAACCGCGGAAGCCGGCGAGGTGACAGCACAACCGCGGAAGCCGGCGAACGGTGAAGAAGGCGCAGAAGCCCGCCCGCAGATCGTGCTTGCTGGCATCTTGCCAGTGAGCGGAAGGGAAAGGAGCCCATGCGGTGGAATCTGTGGACTGCATCGCGCGCAAGCGAGATGGGGAGGACCGCGAGTGCGCGGGGGAGCAGCGGAGGTAGCTCGGCGGTCCAAGCACCTGAGTGGCACGGGCAAGGATCTGGGGTTGATCCCCGGTACCGAGTGCTGTGCCAGCCCCGTGCAGGGCCCGCTGAAGCCAGGCATGGTGGCACACACCTGTAATCCCAGTGCTGGGGAGTCTGAGACGGGAGGATCATTGGGAGTCTGAGCTGCATAGCGAGACACTGTACCAATTAATTAATTAATTAATTAACTAATAAAAAGTGCATGGACGCAGGAGGCAGAATGAGACACGTCACAGAGAGTGGTGGCAAGAGAGCTGTGGAAGAAAGAACAGGTAGATCAGACAGTAGCCAAGAAAGGGCTTTCAGGTGGAGACCAGGGCATAAACTACTCAGGGAGACACACAGGACCATGGCGACTGAGAGCCCCAGTCCGATGCTAGGAGCAGATGACATCACTGTCACTACCGGCGAGAGCTCGTGTGCGGCACTGGCGCATCTCTCTCTCTCTCTCTCTCTCTCTCTCTCTCTCTCTCTCTCTCCCAGTGGAATGGGGAAGATGACAGTCCTTAAGAACTTGAAGGACTAAAGAACTTAAAAGATGAATCAGTTCCTACTCAGTAATTGTTACTCGAGAAAACGGGGGACAGTGCAGGGAGTCTCTGTAGTTTGTACTAAGAACAGCATGGAAGAAAGGCACAGAGGTAGAGCCAAAGAACAAGGAGTTTTCCAAAGGTTAGAGTGGGGTGCTCCTAGTGGGTAAGGGCCCAAGCAGAACCCTAGCGTCCCGGAGCTGGCAAAACCCTACCATTCTGTAACTTGCAGAGGGATCTGTGAGAAGTTTCTCAGAGTTTTTGAATCTGCCTATTTTTGTGGATTAACTTAATGCATTAACAGACAAAACCAGGCAGTGGTGTAGCGCATGCCTAATTTAAGATTAGAACCCTCTGGCTCCATGAATTAAAGGAGCCTACAGCCAGAGATTGCCGTCTCAGAGCTATGCCCTAAAGAGCACCTGTCATAGCTATGAGCGTCATTAACAAACGCTGCCACCCATAGAGGGCATAAAGTCTATTTGTTCGTACACAGGGTGAATTTTATTCTTTCCTGTGTTATCCAAATGGAGATAATGCGAACAGAAACCCTTTACGGAGGTGCTTAATTGTAACTGTGATATATTTCATTAAAAAGAGAGATTAGTTTAAAACCAAACAGGATGCACTATTAGGTTTTCAGTTGATCATGCTTTTTTAAAAAAATTTAAATTCCTGAGATAGATGTGGTTGCAGTTTCCATAACTATGGGAAGGAAATGGCAATTCTGTTTTCATAATGGCCTGTCTACAATGAGTGAGAAAGCATCTCTTATAACAAGGTCATACTGTATTCACTTGCCTGCCAAGTATTTATTATTTATTTATTTTATGTGCCATTCCTGAAAAATGAAAAGCATGACACCAATTCACGGCTATTGCCAGCTTCCAGGGAGCCAGAGAGATGCAAGAGTGTATTTATGGGGTATTTATTTCTTAATATATGCAATGGAGTTGGTCCAAATAATTTGACTCTGGAAGCAGAATATAAATCTCTACGGGCTCGGCTGGAGTTAAGGTCTACACTACATCCTTGCCTAAAATACCTCAAAGCCAATTATAAAAACTTCCTCCTCCTGATGCATCCAATTAAGGCGACGCTTGCTGCCGACTGCTGATGAGACAGGGTCCCCAGGCCCTGCTGCGCTTCTCTGGCATCATCACCCACCCATGCCTGAGGTACGGAGGAAGTGTCTTGTTTCTCCCACCATAATGTATTTTTTTAAAAAGAACGTTGACCTTCTCTTTTGCCTGCATATAAGTAAAGCTACTGGCCGTGCTTCATTAATGGTGCACATTTAACAGTGCCTGCCATGCACTGCGTGTGCCACCCCTGGTCCCTCGTGTCGGCTAGCGGCGGAGTCTCCCAATAATGCCCAGACTGGCCATCCTCCTCCCTCCTTGTCAGGTGAGAAACTTAGACTCAGAGCGACTGTGTGACCGGCCAAGAGTTAACCAGCTGGGAATTGGTGAATGTTCGGCAACAAATCAGGTCCTACTGCCCAGAAGTCTGCTTTTTCACTTTGTAGCAGCCCTCAAGTCCTCTCTTAACACTATCCACCCACGAGTGGATGCAAGGTTGGGAATTTGGGGAACATCTTTCTAGACCTAAGACACTTGTTGAGACATAAGCCTTGCTTAGCTCTTAGAGAAACTAGGTAGGGAGCTGCGATGTTCACTCATTCATCTGAGAGATTCTCGGTGTCAATGTACTTTGTGTCAACATTTGCACTAGGAGGCCAAGACAATGAGATAAATTGCGATTCCAGCCCTTGGTTGCTTAAGGTTGTTAGGGGGTAGGCAGCCAGGAACATTTATGACGTGGGGCCCTAAAACTTTTCACACACTGGCCATGCAGAGGGACACTGGGGCAGCTGGGGCAGCTGGGCCTCACGGTGGAAGCATTAACACCACAGAAAGGAGAGGGTTAGCCCTCCTCCCAGTACAGCCAGGACCACTAAAATCTCTGCTTTATTCTGCACCTACTTTCAACTCATTCACTTGCACTGCATATCAGCAGCAGATTGATGGGGGGAAAACTCTTCCTGCCAGAGAAGAGAGGAGGAGGATGAAGAGGAGGTGGAGGAGCAGGAGGAGGAGCAGCAGGAGGAAAAGCAGTAGGAGGAGGAGAAGGAGGAGGAGGAGCAGGAGGAGGAGCAGGAGTAGCAGCAGCAGGAGGAGCAGCAGGAGGAGGGGCAGGAGGAGGAACAAAAGGAGAAGGAGCTGGAGGAGGAGCAGGAGGAGGAGGGTCAGGAGGAGAAGGTGGAGAAGCAGAAGAACAGAAAGAG
>PVJA010028679.1:0-27406 GCA_004027025.1 Myocastor coypus | reverse complement strand
GAGTAGTCAATAGGGAAGATTACTAGAAATGGGAGAAACAGACAATTTAGATTTCACCTCATCACTCGCTGGATAACTGAGCATTGACTGCTTACTGTGTGCTGGGCCGTCGTGTTGGGATCAGAATATGAACAAAAGCTGATGAGGAGCATGTGCTCAAGGAGTGCTAAAAGAGGGGCCTCCAGTGCGTCTCCCCAACAATCCGGCAGGTGCTTGAGCAACGTCCTCATCACATGCTACAGAAACAATGGGTTAGTACCCAACGTCCATCCCAATTTATTTCCTTTCATGAGACTCTGTGCTCCAGGTTTTAGGTTTTAGCTACCAGATACTGCTTAAAAACCATTAGTAACAGAGCACTAAGCAAAAACAGTTGTTAAAAACCCCTCCCTTCTGTACTGCTAGCATAAAGAGTTAGGCTTCTAGGTATGACTCAGCCCACGCCAACGTAAGACACTCACGTGAGGCCCGAGTTTCTACCTGAATTCAGTGAGCTTGAGAGTAGCAGGGCAGGAGGACAGCTCGGGCTCTGGCTGCTCATGGCAGAGACCATGACATTGTAAGTACTGGAGGCTCTGCCCAGAGTTCACCCATGGTTTGACCACCTCACCTTTCAGTAGTTCTTGCAAGCTAATTCATACAGGGCAAAAAATTTCTTTCCAGCAGAACCAATTGGCATTATTTCTGTTGACTGTAACTAGCCACACAATTAGGTATATGGTTGTTAATCCAATGTTAATAAGAGGACAGACCTATACTTCTGTCTACTTTATTAAAACATAGAGGTCTTCCTAATTCATACCAGTAGTTCTATCTTCCCTGTTATAAACTGAAGAAGCTCCTTGAATTTCAAAATTGCATTCTTGAATTTGAAAACATAGGGAAACACATCATGTGACTAGGATAGAAAGTTACAAAGATTAGGAACACTGGCAAGTTGATGCCCTGGGATCAGTGTTGGCCAGACAATAAAGATGGCAGGAAAACATGGGTTTATTACATAAACGCAAGTATTTTTAAGTTCTGAAGGTCATCATGAGTGTTACCTAATAGCTCGGTTGGAAGTGCACACTTTAGGCTATCTGTATTTCCTAAGAGAAAACGTTCTTTGGGGTCTAAATAAAAACAACGTCATGAAGGTGCAAGCAATTTCATGACAGCAAACTATTCCTAAAGAGCTGAGATAGTTTAATGCTAGGCAGTGAGGCTCTCGTAGCAATTGGACACAATTATAGGTCCTGGGCATGACTCTTGATTCCAGAAACAGTCTGAAACACGCGTGAGGAAGGCTCTTTCGGAACCTCGAAATGGCAAGGTGGTATGCAAAGTACGAAGTATAAAGAGTCACCTAAGGATTCCGGGGAATAAATTTCTGATCCCATGATTTGATAAATGGAGACAAAAAATCCTACTTCGTAGGTATTATAAAATAGGATACATTAATTGCTTTCATTGAGTTTAGAAGTCACTCTGCCAAGAGCAAAGAAATGAAATAAAGAAATATGGTTTCTACATTTTGATTTGCAACTCTATAAAACATTTAGGAAATAAAACCATCTTGATCCATTCGAGCGTATGTGATGTTTTTCTTCTTGATTTCTTAAATCATTCTGCAATTCTTTCACAACTGTCACAGCCTTTCTAGAATTAGCTTATTTATGTAAATATCTTTTTCTCCCCTATGTGGCTGTCAACCTCTGAAAGGCATATATCTAGCGTCTTGCAAAACTTGCATTACCAGATATGGGCTGGTAGAGTTGAAACAGACTCTATAGTTTATATTTTTACCTTAATTCCTAAATATACCAAAATTTGATTTTTCAGCTGGGCAGCAAAGTCAATGGGGATGTTGGGAGGACCCTCCTTGGCCCTGAATCCTGGTTGTCCTCTTTACAAGACTCCTCTGGGTCCTACGACCTTCGCGTTCATGATCTTTGCTATGTATGCAAGACCTGAGCAGCTCAGAGCTCCATAATTGCATCAGAAAGCACCTACCCAATGCACACATGTAACCCTCATGGCAGCAAAGCAGATAGCAGGAAAGATAAACAGAAAGGAACAGGGAAGATCATGATCTTAAAATTGTACTTTTAAGAAAACTGCAGCTTTAGGACACAATCCAAAATTTCCCTTCCAGGAAACGCATTCCAAGATTTTCTGAGTATCACAAAGACGCCATCAGGCTATACATATGCTGGGCTCAGGGCTGAGCCTCTGGCTTTTCACCTTTCATGGTTCCATACATTTCCACCCTGAAGCACCATTAACCAGGTGTTGTGCCTCTAAACCTCAAACACATGCATGTGGTCTGCACCCTAACAAAGCAAAGCAGAAGCTAACTGATGGGTAACCTGGCAGACTCTAGGGATACATCTCCCAGATCCTCCATCTTAAGGGCACCCCAGACTGTAACACATCTCACCTGTGACCCCCATATACCCTGCTGAGCGTATGCTTCTTTCTGCCTCATAGATCTGCTGATGCCCCTCATCCAGCAGGTTCTGAGATTTTCTCCTGTGATGTAGGTTGGTGAACCTCCCTTCCAGAGTAACCCCTTTGGACCCTGTCCAGTGACAGTTGGTGACAAGGGTGTAACATGAACTTGGGAGCCGCCTGATGCATGGCACCAAGGTGGGGGTGCATGGTCGAAGACTGACACGTGATTAGCCGAAGGCATTCGAGTTCCAGTTACACACTCGGCAAAGCGCTGTGAACCAGAGAAAACACATCTTCTGGGCCGGGTTCTGACCTCTGGAAAGCAACTCAGATAAACACAAGCTCATGTGTTTGCACAGGAGATAACATGGGTACTCAGGTGACAGCCAGGTGCTGAAACAGGAGCACAAGGGAACTGAGTCTCTGAAAGGGATGGGACAGGAGTGCCCCAGCTCCTGACACACCCATGGAGATGGGACAATCAGCAGTGAGGCTGCACCTCAGTGGACCCACCCCTTCCCGGCCTTAGGGTGTTGACACTGTCAGAGTTCAGCTCCCCTGTGAGTAACAGCAGGACATGCCCAGTACCTTCCTCCTGGGGACTGTGTGATGACCAAACAAGATAAGATGCCTAAGGTTCTTAGAGCAGTGCGCAGTTAATGCCCCATAATGTTACACAGTCATTATGGTTTGTGCATAGGTGTCCCCCTAAAGCCTCATGCAGTCATGGGGTGGCTTCAGGAATTTGTAATTGATTATTATGAAAATGGGCACTGCACCTCCCAAGGGGCTGGTGATTTGCATTTCAGTGTAAGGTAGGAAGAGTAGTCAGCTGCTTGAGCTGCGGCTAGCTCTCCCCCTTGCTCTCTTGCTCTTGGCTGCCCCCAAGAAAGGTTGTTTTCTGCCATGTGCCTCTCTGCCTTGGAGCCAGCTAAATATGGACTGGAATCTCTAGTAACTGTGAGCTAAATAAACCTTCCCTTCCCTCATTCTGAGTGTCGAATGTTTGTCCCAGCAACGAGAGAAGAGTAATTAAGAGAGCAGTGCTCTTTGCGTTTGCAAAGTTATGCATAGTGTGTGTGTGTGTGTATGTGTGTGTGTGTGTATGTGTGTGTGTGTTGGTGTGCACACATGCATAATCACTGTAATGCTCCTGTATGCAGTGCTGCTTAGAATCGTCTCCAGGGCCCATCTAAATCCCTCCCCTGCTCTCACCTTTGCTGCCTGAGAAGATTCAGAGTGAAGCCACAAGTGCCGCGCATTTCTCGGCTTCCAGACTTGGGCCCAGCTGTGCGCCCCTTGGCATGTTCAGGCCGCATCAGTGAGCCGCTTAGAAGCACTGCGCTTTTAGGCCGCACCCTGCTGTGTAAAGCGGCCCTTTCTTAGTTGTCCTAAAATAACCTTTTTGTGCCTCAAGGAGTTCCATTTGAATTCTAGCTTTCCAAAATTCAATTGCTAATGTATTTATTTATTTTTTTTACAATGCTCTTAGTGCTTTTCTTGGTTTCAAATGTATTCATTGTTTATATTCTTCTCTTAAATCCTCACAGCCTAGCATCCTGACTGTCCAGCCCATCCCCTTGGCCATGGGATGCTCTTTGCTAGATCATCTTTTCCTTCACTCACCATCCATGCGGAAGAAGCCTCTATCAAGTCCATGTACCTGCTCAGGTTGGGTGAATGCAGCCAGAGTGCAGGGCCCAAGTGCAGCTCAGTGGCAGAATGCTTGGCATGCCCTGCTCAAGGCCCAGAGTTTGACACCATAAAGGAAAAGAAGAGGGCCAGCCAGATAGCTCAGCAGACTAAGCACCTGCTTTGGCAGGCGCAGGGACCAGGGTTCCATCCCCTGTTCTGTATTCTGTGCCCGCCCCACTCCCAGGGCAAGCTGAGCCAGTGACTGAGTCTGGGTGTGGTGACACCTGCGTGTAATCCCAGCTCTGGGGACAATGAAAACAGGAACATCACTGTGAGTCCAAGCTTCACAGTGAAACCCTGGACCAAATATGTAAAATGAAAAAAAAATACAGAAAAAGATGCCATGTAATAGCTTCTGCTTGCCATTATTTCAGAGAGAGGAACCAGTTAGAGAGAGTCCCACCGACCTTTTGCAATAACTGGGTTCATGTCTGTGTGCACTTTGTAAAGATGTCAGCATCTACGCAAACAAACTGCAAAGAAGCAGAGGAGGAGCGGGCCCTGCACGCATGGTCCCTGGCTGTGGCCTGGCTGGGAAGTGTTTTCAAGGCACAGCGAACGCTGTGGCTGACCCACCTTTATGTTCCATGTAAATCTGCTTTATTTTTGTTAACTTCGTCAGGAGACATGACGCCTGAAGCCTCACAACAGCGGTGACTGACAGCTCCCTAGGTGCGCCGTCAATTTCACTGCAAAGGTAACTGACAGCTCCTAGGTAAGGAGCAGAGGTGCTGGAATTCGGTCCACACCGAGCGGTGGAAAAAAGAATCACAGAAGATACTCGTTCCGTTTGTTGTTTATTAAAATTCAATTAATTTGTTAAAACATAGGCATCTCAAGAGGATAGATTCACTTCTAGGCTGAGGCAGATATTGCTGTTACTATTGCTGTTATATAGCAACTGTATAGAGAAATTACTTCCTAAACATTTTGCCATCTCAGTGAATTTTACATTGCTCAGTTTCTTACATCACCTATTCTGTTTGCCTATCTCAGAGTGGTCTTGATAACTAGAGACTTTTCAAGTTGTAGATTTAATTATTACCTACCTTTTCCATTCCGGCCACCTGCTTGTGTGGATTAAGTTAAAAATCTGACTTTTTTTTTTTTAAATCATATCTGAAATTGCATTTCTAAGTGTGCAAGATGTCGTCAGACTGTAGGGTGACTGTTTAAAGAAAAAACTGACCGTAGTGAAAGTCACATTGCCATTAACCCCGCCCCTGCCCCACACGGAGTGGAGCGTGCGGATCCCATGATTCTTGCTACTTTCCGAAGCAGCCCTGGAAGCCCTCTTGCCTCAGCGTCTCCAAGAGGAGCAACCAAATGCGCAGCAGGCGCTGCTGCCGAGTGCCCCCCCGGTGGAAAGGCAGTCATGCAAAAAGTCACAGAAACCTCACCCACCACCCCTGGCACCATGTGACTTCCGGCTCTTCTCCGGAAGTCCTAATGACAGAGGAAAAGGCCATGGAGGCAGCCGTGACAGCACGCAGACATTCAGGAAGAGGACTCCAGAACTGCTGCAGAAAGGGGCAGGAACAGTGGGCTGAGTGTGCTCAAAGCAAGGGGAGGGTTTGGAGGGCGTTAACGGTAAAGTGCCTTTGGCTGTAATACATTTTTCTAACTTAAGCATTTGCCACATTTTTAAACAATACTTCCTATACCCAAACCAGGCGAAAGCAGACATTTGTGCAGATACTTAGACACCCGTGCTCATAGCAGGATTATTTACAATGCACGAAAGGTGGAAACAGCCCAAGTACCCAGCTAGGGATGAATGAATATGCAATGTGACGTCTACACATGGAATGGAATATTGTTCAACCTTCAGAAAGGAATTCTGATCCACGCTACAACACAGCGGGATCCCGAGGCCCCTGCGCTAAGTGAAATAACGGCCCTAAAGGATAAACGACTGTGAATCTCCTGGCACGAGGCCTCTAAAGTAGGCAACCCGTGCAGACCGGAGGGTGAATGCTGGCTTGCAGGAGCTCTGTGTGCATGCGTGCGTGCGCGTGTTGAGGTAAGGAATTAGTGCGCAAGAAGTACAAATTTTCTGTGGGGAAAGATGAAAACTTCCGGTTAGAGATGGAGCCAGTGGTTGCACAAGAGCGTGAATGCACTCAGACCACTGAACGCAGAATGGGAACGCTGATGTGACCGACGTTTAGAAGACAGAGAGGGATCCACTGAGGAGCGAGACCGGAAGTGGGAGGAGGACAGGGCTGGCAGCTTGATGGAATTACAAACCATAAACTCAGACGACAGAATGAGACAGGAAACCCCCCACGCCCAAGTTGTGTGGAGGACTTCATGCTGAGCCCTGGGCCTAGATATGGGAGTCCGCAGCATGACCGAGGGTTTGCATTTCTCGAAATTCCCAGGTTTGTGCGTTCTCCACTAAGTCACACTTTAATGATGTAACACATTTGCATCACCTCACTGTTGTCGGTTCTGGCTCTGTGGCTCCTCAGGTGATCACTGAGGTGTGGTGGGAGGCTGCAGGCCTAGGAAGGCCCAGCTGGGGAACCCACCCAAAGGCTGCGTGGGGCCCCGACATGCACTGCTCTCAGAAATGGCCTTTCAGGAGACACGGGGTGAAGCAGCCCATCTTTTAGGTCTGAAGTCCAGGCGTGTCCACACAAACCTCCACTTCGTTCTCTCCCTAGACAGGTCTTCCCACTCGGCTTACACTAGAGGAGGCGCACACCCCCGGAACCCTGTGTGGTGTGTCCACAGGACTGCAGTAGCAACCCTAAGCCACGTGGTCCCTCTGCGCCCTGTCTGTGAGGCCCTTGCCCTCCTCCCACAGGTGTCCACTACCAAGTAGTGCTCTTACCTTTCTATTGCTTTCCTTTATGGCTGTACTACCTGAGAAATAAACCCTTTGGCACTATCTTGCTTGGCTTTGCCAGTTTTCAGCTTTAGGCAGTGCTATCACCACATCATGTGTGTGCACACGTGAGTCCTGCCTTTTGTTCTACTAGGTGAGCCCTCTCCGTATCCTATGTGTGTTGTGGGTCCTTCATGGTCACTGTTGCAGGGGCCTCCCTTTACCTATCCCTTCGCCAATACATTAATTGCCTTAGACAGGCAGGCTGCTGTGAGCGTTCTTCTGCATGGCTCCCGCTGCTGGCTGCATGAGTGCCTGCAGGGCAGTGGACCTGGAAATGCAGCTGATGGCTCTTTGGGTGTGTTTGCCTCAACTTTAGCAAGCCGCGGATTGCTCGATTCATTTCATGAGAGCTGCACTGAGTTCCAGTCCTGCCAGCATCTCCTCCTAGACGTCATCTCAATGGCACTTGCTGTTAGTCCAATATTTTTACTCCCTTGGCATTTGCAAATTGAGTGTAGAACCGGAACTCGGCTTGCACACGACCCTGTCGTACTGGATGTCCAGTCCCTGGGATGACTGTGATGACAGGTTCTCAAAAAAAGAGAGAGAAATAAGAAGACACAAAGCTGCAGCTTCTAATACACTACATGTTCTGGTATTTTAAATGTGCATCCGCACCTGCCAGTCCTCTCCTCTCCAAATCACGCACCCAGTGCCAACCTGTAGCTATTTGTCCCCAGCCTCAAGAACTTCGTGGGAAATTTAACGAGTACAAGTGTCACACCGCAGTGGGCAATATGCTATGTTTGCTTCAATGCATTCTAGTAGATATTCATTGTTGCTCATTTTGTGATGCTGGGAATACAGCTCAAGACATAGCCATGAGCTATCTCCCTGGCCTCCTCACTGCATTCTAACAGGAGACTAACATGGATTTAAAAGTAAATTCTCCACATAGTTTATATAGATCAACATAAATTATTTGCAATAATATAAATTCTGCTGCCACATATTTGTTTGCTAGTTGGTTAAATTTCTATTCACATTTAAACTTTGAAAAATTCTGTGACATGAAGGAACTGCTATGTGAAGGTGTCTATTTCATTCATGGGCTTCTGCCACTTTATGACACTTTTCACTCATTTAAAACATAACAATGAAAACAATGAGGGGAGCTTCTCATACACCTCCATGCATTCCACTGAAAGCACTGATATTTACTCAGACATTACCCTGCTTCTACCATTTTCGTGATAAACTGTTGGTTTGTAAGATGATGACATATACGGCGTTTGTTTGCTTGTCTCCTTGCACGCTTGCAGATTTTCTGTGTTTTATTGTACTGATTCTTCAGGTGTAGAAGCCTCTGGGAGCGCATTATTGGATGTGATTTGGTGGGAAACACCAGGGCTTGGGCAGTGCTGGTCCTTAGCCTGGAGACACTGTGTGAAGGTGACTGCCAGGTGCCAGAGCCAGTCTCAGCCGAGACCCTGAGCGGTGTGGATGGTTCTAGGAAGGACAGTAGGAAGGACAACCCCAGTATGGGAAGGTGGGAGCGCAGCTATCATGGCCCTGGGCTTGTCGGATGTGAGAGAGAACTTCAGTGGTCTGCCTGTGTGCAAGAACAGGGAGGGAGGCGCAGTTGGCAGTCTGTGCCACCTGGTCAGGGTTCTGAGAGGAGGCGGGGAGTGCAGCAGTGGGCTAGAGAGCTGCTCAGACATCGGAGGCCAGGAGACTAGAAAGGGGAGTGCAAGCCTGATGTGGTGGCACACGCCTGCAATCCCTGCACTTGGGAGGCTGAGGCAGGAGGATCATTGAGAGTTCGAGAACAGCCTGGGCTATAAAAGTGAGCTCAAGGCCAGCCTGAACTGCATACAGAGACCCTGTCTCAAAAAAACAACTACTTTCTCTTCAGAGAGAAGAAATATTTGTACCAATAGTGTTTAGGAAAGTTATGTCTGTATCTTTTACTCTGAAGAACTACCGTGAAAACAACAATATACATTGTATCAGTTATTGTGGCTGTACTACTAACGTGGTTTTTTTGTTTGTTTGTTTGTTTGTTTGTTTGTTTTTTTGAGACAGGGTCTCAGTATGCAGTTCAGGCTGGCCTTGAGCTCACTTTTGTAGCCGAGGCTGGTCTCGAACTCACACCGATCCTCATGCCTCAGCTTCCCGAGTGCTGGGATTACAGGCGTGCGCCACCACGCCCGGCTACTAACGTGTTTTGAAACTGTCTCAGTGTTATTTCTTATTAAAAGTAATAAAAAGAAAAAAGAAGAAAAAAAGCGTGCAGATGTCCACTAAACCCCAAGCTTCGGTGACCCCGCCCAGAGGTGGACGCGTGTATGCCTTATAGCCAATCAGTGGCTGGATGCAACGCCCCGCGGGACACGCCCTCACCTATCCCGACAGCCTCAGGGACACGGAACTCGTCTGCGCCTGTGTAGTGTCACCCTTGCCCCGCCCACCCGGTTTTCCCACGGCCAACATGGCGGCGCCCTGTGTGTCTGGCTGTGTGGTGCTTTCTTGCCGGCTCTCCCTCGGAACGCGGGTCATCCTCGCCCGGAGCCAAGGGCCCTGGAGAGCTTCAGCGGCCGGCCAACAGGCAAGTACCGGACCCCAGGTCAGTCCCTGGGGGAGCTGGTGGCCGTGGTCGCGGGGTCGGCGAAACCTTCCCCGGCGGCCCGCGCGACCTCAGGCGGGGACCCGAGGGGTCATGGGTGTCAGGGGAGGCTAAGGCTTAGGTGCCGAGGTGGACACTCGGTCAGCCGCCGCTCTGCAGCCAGGCTTTGCGGGGTGGGCGAGGCCGAGCGGCCGCTCCCGGTCGCGCGGGTCGTGGCCTGGGTTCGGGACGGTGTCCGGGGCGGGAAGACTCAGTGGGAAATTGGTGCTGGTCCCTGAAACAAGTTTCTGTGAAAGGAAACTCACAGGGCAGGCGGAACCTGTGAACTCGGGGGAGCAAGTCTCAGGTCTGCCTCTTCACTCGTGGGTAAGAAGCAGCGCGGCCCGAGGCCTGGGCGAGGCGATCGGAGGTGGGGAAGTGAAATCACGGTGTCTTGGTCATGCCCAAGCCCACAGCCCCTCGCTGACCACGGTCAGGAAAAGCCCGCGTCAGCTTGCCCCGGCGGTGCAGTTTGGGCCTGCTGACAGCGAAAGCTCGGTCGCCCATCACACACTGGCACAGGCCTAGGGGGAGGGTGGGTGGTTTCAGCCTATTTTGAGTCGCCTCCGCGGTCCTGAAAACAGCCGTCACCCCTGTGCCCCACGTGGGCGATGTTACCTGAGCTGGTGGAGTACACTGCTTAGCACCTCACCTCCACGTGTGGCGGGTGGCGAGATCGCAGTGAAGGGAGACCCTGGGGACAAAAGGAACTCCACGTTTGGCAGGAGTCAGAGTAGGATCTATCTGCTTTGCTGTGCGAAGGTGCTTCAGCTTTTTTGCTTGTCACAAATGAGACTAGTGTTCCACAGTGAGTTCTAGAAAAATTGTCCGTGAGTTCTTTAATCCTCTCTCGGTATTACTTAATATATAAATATTAACTCAGCTTTCTATATATTTCTGATTTTTATAATATGAAAAGGCAGTAGACTAGATATTTGCCAATATTTTTTTAAAAATTGCTACAGAATACTGGTAGAATAGTGTCTTAGTTTTTAGGTTTTCACTAAGCGTTTCCTTAATTCCTTCCAATTTTACCTAACCAATATGCCTTTGCTGATTTGTACTATGTCCCACAGAAGAATAATGGTGTAAGCACATTCCTATCTCTGTCTAAAATTTCTCTCTAGTGGACTCTTGGAGATTATAACATCCTATATTTATACCAGCTTCCATTAGGTTTACAGAAATACCTTGATCTTTTTTGATAAATGGCTAAAAAGTGCTTTGGAAAATTAAAATTAAGATACCATTGCATTAGCTACTTTATGTAGATCTGTAAATTACTTCAGCTCCCTCCCAGGTAATTGGTGTAAATGAGCATGTGTGTGTGTTCCCATTTATTACTGATGAAAATGAAAACTCCTTTGGCAGATAAGTTGTTCCCTCTGAGACTTCCTCTTGTCCTCAGAAGGATATCTAGTGTGCTTTTTTTTGCTTTAATTATGAGAATGCCTCAACATTAAAATCTGTGTGTTCCTTACAGAGCAAGCAAACCATGTTGTACTTGGCTTCATTATTGTAATTAGGATAATGACTAAGTTCATTATTTATTGATGTAACATAAATCACCCCAAAGTTTAGTAGCTTGAAACAGTAGACATTGTTATCCCTCAAGTTCGTGGGTCAGAGCTTGCGGCCTGTGTGAGGTCTCCTTGCCCAGGGTCTCCTGCAGCAGCAGTCCGGTGCTGGCAGATCCACTGCCCGGCTGTCTCTGTTGTCCCCTTTGCAGAGCTTTGGTCTTTGCAGGCCAGCACCTCACCTCTGTTCTGAGCAGCCCACCACGTCTGCCTTCTATCAAATTGATGAAGACAGTGAACCAGTGGGAGGACAGAGTGTTTTGGAACCTAATTTCAGAAGTGCCATCTATCTTTTTACTTACAGTCTGCTTATCAGAATCAAATCAGTAGGTTCAGCCTGTACTCAGGAGGAAGGGGGCACTCGGGAGCGTCAGCCCCTGGTGGCAGAATACTGAGAACCTGCTTGAGCATGGATAACAGTAAAGGACCCTCTGTGCTTCTTGTGTTGTCTCAGTGTCTGACATGTTCAGGGCTTAATCATGCAGCTGTTTTGTAAACTTCTTGAGGGTAAGAATAGCCAAGCCCATAGCCTGCCAGGCCACTGACTGGAGCACAGTGACTGCAAGGAGCTCAGCAGTGCTTACTGTCTCATAGACATGCAGACCTGGCACACAGCGCATGCCCAGAGGTCTGGCAGGCGGGGGCAGGGCCAGGGGAATGTGTGAGCTTGCGAGCCCAGGAATTCCAGAGCAGTCTAGGCAATAGAACAAGACCCTCAAAACCCTCAAGCTCAGAACACTTGTAAGAGTTCGTGTGTGTGTGTGTGTGTGTGTGTAGCTGTGTGTCTCAGTATGTGTACATGTCATACTTGCTCTATTATTCTTTTGCCAAATAGGATCAGTAGCTCCAAGAATACTTTACCTCTCTTATGTTTCATGTTTCCTTAACTCACTATGGCAATTACAGTCCTGGCCCGCAGAAGTTGTTCAAAATGTTAAATTAACTTGCAATTTAATTTTTAGAATTTTTTTTATGAAAAATGCCAAGAATATATAAAATAGAATGTTCAAAAATAGAATATAATGAATCCTGTGTATCTGTCAGCAAGCATCGATAGTCAGCAACTCAGTTGCTTCACAAATCATTTTCTCTCTACCTTTGCCAGGTTGGTCCTTGTGAATTCAAGGCATTTGTATTTTTCTTGTGCTTGAATATACATCTGTAGCAGGTATTTAAAATACATAGCCTCCATGCCGCTACCATATCTAACAGAATTATCATCTGTTACACATTCTGAGTTCAGATTTCCCTGATTGTCCAAACAATTAACTTCTGAAGGACAGACCAGATAGCTCAGGGGACTAAAGTACCTGCTTCAGCAAGAAAGCAGCAGCCAGGGTTCTGTCCCTGAGTGCTGTGCCAGCCCCGTCCCCAGGGCACACTGAGAAGACTGGGTGTGGTGGCCCATGCCTACAGTCTCAGCACTTGGGAGTCTGAAAACCAGAGAATCACTAAGTCCAATCTATATAGTGAGACCCTGTACACCCTGTCCTAAATTCATTTAAATTTTTTTTCCATTAACTTCTAATATTTGGTTCATTTAAACTGTGATTCAAGCAAGTCCACTCATTCTATAATTGATGAGTGTCTTAATTTCTAAGTTTGCAGATGACTATAACTGGTGACTTTTCAGCGATGAAGTGAGTCTCTTAGTTTGTTTAACCTAGCATCCGTTTTTCCTCATGACAACACCCTGGTTTCCTCCACAGGGATTCATTCTTTCCTGTCAAATATTCCACAAGAGCAGTAAGTGGGGCACTTCTCCCAGATAGCCCACAGTGAGTGTGGCCTTTGGAGATGCCATAGGTAGAGTCTGTCTCACCCGGACAGCATTCTGCTGCACTGTGCCTGCATGGCCCACTGCGTTCTGGCTCCTCAGCTTCTGGAGCTGTGTCCCTGGCCTGCTTCCAGGTGTCCTCCTGGGGACCCTAACAGCCTCCTGAGAACACCAGTGAAGCACGGGGGCACTGTCTGCTGTGAGTGTGAGCCAGCTAAGCAAGATCCCCACAGCCACCGTCTGGAGTAGTCCCCATGTCGCACTTCCTGTGCCCTGCTCTAATCTGACTGCAGTCTGTCCTCTTAAAATTTCCTCATTGTGTGTGTGTGTGTGTGTGTGTGTTTTTTTTAACCTTGCCTAGTCATATTAGCCGCATAATCTTCGTTCCATTTTTGTCCAACTAAACCGCAAAGAAACTCCTTAATACTCCAGTAATACCACTAAAGCAGAGTCTACACTGGCATGTGGCCAGTTTGGGCGGCACTGCTGGCAGGGTATGTCTGCTTCTTTGGCAGTCTGCTTGCTTAGATCATACTCGAGTGACCCTCTGGTTGCCTTCAGAAGGAAACAAATCTGTCAGGTTGTATTGGTACTGTTCTGGAAACAGAGTCTGGCGGGCATTCGCTCTCATAGCTTTTTGGTTGGAAGTGAAATCTGTGGAAAATTTTGTTGGGAATTGTTCTTAACAGTGGCAGAACAGTTTTTTCTAGAGAGTCGTAGTTGTTTCACCTAAGGAGCTATGTGTTGCATA
This sequence comes from Myocastor coypus, assembly GCA_004027025.1. Lineage (NCBI taxonomy): Eukaryota > Metazoa > Chordata > Mammalia > Rodentia > Myocastoridae > Myocastor > Myocastor coypus. The sequence goes on along the minus strand of PVJA010028679.1, from coordinate 13,669 downwards.
CCATCTGCCTCGAGTTACATAATGAATTGTACTTGCAACACAGTGCACTTTTACAATGTAAATACTTTTGTATGAGTTCCTCACTAGAATAATTTATAACTCTGACAGATATACTTAATAGCCTAGTATCAGTGCTGTGACAACTTTGTAAATTTAATAAATATTGTGAATTTCTGGGACATCATGTTCTTGAGGATTATGTAGATAACATCTTTGAAAAGGTTCCAAAAAACTTTTAGATAAGTAGCAAATTAGGGACATGTTTTTCAAGGACTTTCTAAATGAACAATAAAATTTCTGTAAAGATGTGTAAACTTCATTTATGTTAACACCAAGAAAGCTGCTTCCAAAGGTCACAAAGCCTGCAAAATACAGATGGTTATGATATTTTACAATTGAAGAAAACAACTTGGAAGTCAATATTGACCCTTTATCATAAGAAAATACTAAAACATGGTAGGAACCAAAGATGCAAAGGACAATTGTAGAAAAGACAGATGAAGAAAATTACTCAACCAAATGGGAGATTACATTAGGCCCTTTATCCCCGTGCTTATTTCTCTAGTTTCAGTTATCTCTTGTCAGCTACAGACCAAACATGCTTGTCTTGTCTCTTTCAAGAGAACCCAGGGCCCAGCAGGATGGCTCAGTGGTCTAAAGCACCTGCTTAGGAAAGTTTGGGCGGCTGCAGGGACCATGGTTCAATCCCTGGCACCACATGCTGTGCCAGCCCTACCCTCAGGGCAGGCTGAGCCAGCTGTAAAAATAAACAATCAAGAGAACCCATTAACATACTTTTTATTGTGGTATTATAGTTATAATTGTTCTATTTATTATTGGTGTTAGCTGGGTGTGGTGGTGCAAGCCTGTATTCCCAGCACTTAGGAGGCTGAGGCAGGAGGATTAGTGTGAGTTCGAGACCAGCCTGGGCTACAAAAGTGAGCTCAAGGCCAGCCTGAATTGCATAGCGAGACCCTGTCTCAGAAAGACAACAACAACAACAACAAAAAAAGACTCTTGTTGTTATTGAGTGCCCAGTGCTTACTATCTAACGTAAACTTTGTTGTAGGTCTGTATCATAGGAGAAACAGCATATGCAGGACTTGGTGATAATCTCTGTTTTGAGTCTTCCACCAGGGATCTTGAAAGATTTCAGTGGGTGAGGGGGCCACTGTGCTTTACCACAGCTCCTTCACACTGATGTGAACAGTCTTGAGCCTTGCAGGTGGGATAAGGCAAAAAGATGAGATTTTTTTTTTTTTTAAAAAAAAGAACTGTTGAAGCTTGAGCTCTGAAGATGCAGAAAGTTGAAGTTCACAGTGGCTGTGGTAAGCAGAAAGGACATTGCAGAAACAGGGAAAAGCCATAGAGTGACCAGCTAAGGACGTACAGGTGCAGAAATGAGACAGAAAGTCTGAGCAAGAGACAGCGATACGCAGGAGGACAGGAGAATGGGTTGCTGCTGGTGAGCTGGTAAGTTCAGGGGTGTGGTTTTGTTTCAACAGGTAACAGGAGAACTACATTTGAACATTTTATTTTGAGGCATCTTAGTGAAACAAGAGCAGGTCATATACTGTCCAAACTGTGACTGAAGGACAAATTTTTTAAAATTTCCATCTAGTGTAAGAAATAAAATAGGTAGCATTCGGGCGTGGTGGCTCACGCCTGTAATCCCAGCACTCGGGAGGCTGAGGCAGGAGGATTGGTGCGAGTTCGAGACCAGCCTGGGCTCATTGAGCTCAAGGCCAGCCTCAACTGCATAGCGAGACCCTGTCTCAAAAAGACAAAAAAAAAAAAAAAATAGGTAGCATTGAAAATATAAAGATAAGATTAATAAGATAGAAAACACATGTAAGTGTTCTATTAAAAACTGAAATTGTGAGGCCAGGGAGATGACTCAGTGTTCTAAGCACCTGCCTGGCAAGCACAGAACCCGAGTTCCATCTCCAGTGCTGCATGCCAGACTGGCCCCAAAACCTGGCCTGGTGGCACGTGCTTATAATTCCGGTGCTGGGTAAGCCAAAACAGAAGGATCACTATTAGTGTGAACTGCATAGTGAGACCCTGTATCCAATAAATAAATAATTTTTTTTCAAAAAAACTCTTCACTGTGTCCAAGAAAAAGCCCTGTGATCATTAGTTCTGATTTCTCAAGTTGGCTTCTAAGAGCTGCCCGGCAGGTGATTGTAGGTTGTGCACTGAGGAGCGGTGCCGAGAAGTAGGCGTGGAGCCTGGCTGGAATAAGGAGCCAAAGGAGGAAAAGCGTCTCTTGTTCCTCTTCGGAGGGGCTCTTGTGTCCACTGTCCACGCTAGACACTGGTCTCCGGCCCCTTCCTGAAGCAGACTTGCACTGCGCTGTGCAGTAAGCTCAGGCCTTCAACATGAGACCAGAGTCTGTGTTCCTCCACCCGCACTCTGCAGGTGGTCACTGCCTGAGTGAAAAGCGTGGGTGAAGCTACTCCAGGCAGGTTTAATTAGGTGGCTGAAAGGGTTATGATGTTTCAGTATCACAGTGTTTCAGCAGGATTGACTTTATGGCAAAAAGTGTTTCATGCCAGTGAGAATCTTTCTAGTGATGACAGATGCAACCTACCCTGAGATGTAAGTTCTGCGACAAAGCGTGTGCTCCGGAAATCTCCAAGAAAATCTGTCTGGGACGAAGTGATAATTGCCATGATGCTAGAATGGATACTGGAATGTTTTTCTAGATTTTTCTTTCAGCCCTTCTGTCATTGCTCCTTTGTTTTTTTGCTTTTTTTTGTTTGTTTGTTTGTTTTTGTTTTTTTTTTTCACTGCTCCTTTGGTAGGAAGTGTACAGTTCATCTAACGGCACCCATGCCCTCAGCTGACCATGCCACCTCCTACTTTTCAGGGAAACCTCAGTGCCTTTACTTTTGGTCTGTGCCCCTTGCTCATAGGTGACTTTGTTCCTTGATGGAGCAGAGCCCCTTCTTGTACCCCTGGCTAGTGCTAGTGTAGCATCACATCCTGAGACCTTCCACGACAGGTAGATCCCCTCAGGCCCCTGGGGCAGACCACGTCAGACACCTAGAACCCAGCATTTCCAGCCTCCAGATCGTGCTCTTCCTTCCAGGATTGGAGCATAGACACTGGGAAGCTCATTTCTCCTCCCAGAGTGGGGTGGTGGCAGTACACAGTGTGGTGTGATGTGACCTGGTTGAATATATTCGAGATTTTGCTTGAACTTGGATTCACTTATGTTGAGAGTGGGTTATCTTCATCTTGGTAAAAGATTCTGTCCTGTGGTCTACAAACCCAACACTATAACCAGCATCCTTGTCGATGGAGCACTTGTTGCTTGTTCTGGAACTGCCTGTCCGTGTGACTGTTACTTTTCAGCTCAGCGTCATGCCTGTGCCCCTGTCTCTGAGGTGCAGAGGCACTTGTTGCTCACTTAGGGAACAGGCTTCTTCTTTGTTCAGAGCAAACATGGAGAGTTATAAACCAAAGGAAAGTCTTGTAAAACATGAGGAACAGGAGACAAGGATGCTGCGATCGTGGGGGATTGCTGTGAATGGCACCCGGCCGTGGTGGGAGTAGGAAGCAGCAGTGTCGCTCTTGCCCGCAGGGTGGCTGGGGAGCCACTCGGTGCGCCAGACTCTGTGTGCCTTGTGCCCAGCAGTGTCCCTGTGGAAAGTCCAGCATGGCCGAGGCCCGAATGGGACCAGCAGGGAAAGTAGAGTGCTCTGTGCACACCCTCTGTGTGCCCCCGTGCCCTCCTCGCTGAGCTACAGGTGCCTGGACAGAGAGCGGGACTCCCAGTAAGCTGCCACTGGCAGGACGCATCATGGGCTTGTTCCGACCCTGACTCACCATGGTAGCACTCCAAGAAAATGCAGTCCTTGATGAATAATGTTTATTAAAGAGAAACACCTGTACATTCTCCTGAGGGAAAATCACCCATGCAGTTTTATGGGTTTTTGTTGTCATTGCTGTTGGTCTGTGTGTTTGTCTGCTTGAGACAAGGTCTCTTTTGGTCACTTGTGGTGCTCACACTGGGCGCAGACTTGTGACCCTGCCACCTCAGCCTCGCAGCATTGGAGGTGCATACCATTGCACTTGGCAGCATGGGGATTTGAGTGTGAAAGCGTTGGAAGGGATTTTTTTTTCACTGTGTTAACTTGCACTTTAATTATAATTTTGTACCATTCATTGGATATTGTGATATTTTCCATGTATGTTAAAATTATATCTACTGTTGTAGCTGTAGTGATGAATTACTACAGAGGATATGCAGGGAGTTCCAGAGGTGAGGGAGTGGGCTGGTAGGTGGTGTATGTGAGCGTGGTTTTCATGCCCATGATAAAGGAAGGGGGTAGATGACTGGGATTACAGCGCTAATGTCTCAGTGTTAGGAATTGTTGGACAGGGATACGATCTTGAAAGCCAGGGCCAGAAAGATCTGTTTTAGCTAAGTCCAGCTACTAAATGCAGTGGAATATCATTTAAAATATTTTTTCAGCCTTTTTTAAACACCTTTTATTGAAGGTGAAATGTTAATGTTTCAGATAGAAATTCCTACTTCCACAGCAAAAATGACTCTAGTAGCAAGTGTGATATAATTACTGATGTTTCAGAAAAGGTAGAGCTTTTGTTTCCAGTGAGCATGTTGAACCAAATTAGTAAGATCTCTTCACAGCATTTAATGAAACAGTTTTGTCGCTGTCTCATTCTTCACCTTGTCTGCTTCGCCGAGGACCAAGTAGTCAAGTCCTGTCCCAAGGCTGCCTGGTAGAAGGCCATAGGCTAGGCATGCTTCTGTGCAGCAAGCCAAGAGCCCGCTGTGGAAGGCTTTGTGCCAGGCCTGGCCCGGTGCTCGGGGCTCTGGGCTCAGGACGCTCTCACCTACAGGCCTTTGCTACTTCTTGAGGTAGGGGCTTTGTACTCCACCTCCTCGGTAACTGTCCTGACCTGACATCCTGGCCAGCCAGCATCCAGAGTGGGTGCTAGAGCAGAGCAAGTCTGTCCGCTCCTTCCCAGGTCAGTGTGTTGTGGCACGGCTGTAGTCGGATAACCTTTTAGTAAGCAAGCTTTAAAGTATGCAGCAGTTTTTGGACTTCAGTTCTGACCTCTTATGTACCAAGTACCATGATAGAAAAGGTAACCAGGTGAATAGCCTGTTGAATTTAGAGACAGCCTCTTAGAGTACTATTTCATATGCCATCCTTTCTTCCCTTTTATATTTTCTGTTAGCTATCAAGGCCAATTCATACCACCGTTGCAACAACAAAGAAAAATGTTCCCGCCTCCAGACGCGAGATATACACAGAAGAATTTATTAAAAAACAGATTGAAGAGTTTAACATAGGGAAGAGACATTTAGCCAACATGATGGGGGAGGACCCAGAGACGTTCACACAGGAGGATGTTGACGTAAGTACAGTGCGCTCTGTCGGAAAGCGATTGCTGTAGAGCTTTAGATAGTGGACACACTGTTCTTCAGCATAAACCCCTTGTAAATTTAACCAAACTGTCAGAATAGGGAAAGATGCCGTTGTGTATCTCTTGCAAGTTGGAATCGTGACTTCTGAGAGAGGTGCTGTTCTGTATTTGAAGCATCATGACGTCAGGTGAACTTTCAGTTTTAGTCAGAAGTGATGCTCTTCTTGGGTCAAGGTTGCAGGAGCCCCTGTGAATGTCCACGCCCAACTGAGGAGCGTTTGTCCTGCATGCACCCAGGACTTGGCTCCCTCACAAAATGGTAACACGTATGGTGGTGGCAGCAGAGTCAGCTGTGGGAAATTTAGATCAAGCGCTGTCATGTAGTGCCATTAGGGTCTGACTCTTCAGAGCTGGGTTGTGTCGGGGTGATGTGAGAGCAAGAGCCAGAATTCTCCACTCATTCTACTAGATTACTTTATACTCGGGATGTGAGTGCCAATCATAACACTGCTATGTGAGACACAGCAGAGCAGATGACTGAGGAGCTTAAATGGAGCAACTTTGAAGTTGCTCTGATTTTTAAAAAGAAACAATTGCCCGGGATCTAGCTCCATGTAATAGTGCCTGCCTGGCAAGCTCAGGGGTCTGGGTTCAGTTCCTCACACCTAAATAGAGAGTAGCACTTACCATTCTGTGATATTTCACACTTACTGAAGAGTAGCACCTTCCTCTAGACCTAAGATTTTGTATGACTTCAGATGTATTCACGTGTGCCTTAGTGATGTGTCCAAGAGGCCCATTGAGGAGCCTCATTTGTGAGCACCATGGAGCGTGCCCACACTGAGAGCACTGTCCTGAGGCACAGTCCTTTCCTGGGGCCACCCATGTCTGTGCCTCATCACAGCATGGCTGTCTAGGGACCAGCTCCTGTGTGGATGGCGGCGTCTGCTGTGCGAGGCGTGTGCTTCTAGCCTGAGCCCACAGGTAGTTTGCGCACCAGCTCCCCAGTCTGCGCCGCTCTCCAAAGTGCGCACCTCAGGTGATGTCATTGCTGTGTAAATGCTCGTTACGCTGTGTCCTCCGGGGGATGATAACAAGGAAAGTGGCCCCATGGGTTTCATACAGATGTCATTTATTTTTTAATGTTTTCCACCCAGGGTAATTGAATCCATAGATACAGAACCCATGGAAAATGGAAGCTGACTATATGTATTATTTGTAATCATGGTACGATTTTACACATTTTTCTTCAGTTCTCATCTTTCTGTCCATTGTTCATATTTGTGAATGGTGCTCAAGTGTCTTTTGAGGCTCCAGACCTCATGTTTTTGACTCAGTTGAGATTTCTCATTGTCCTCCTGAGCCTGGGTGATTTGGAGTTACAGACCCTGTAGCTGCTGTCCTCCTTTTCCGTCTCAATATGAATGGGATTAAGAAAACTGCATTTTAATAATGCTTTAAGTTTACCCAAGATAGTATAGGCTCTGCTTCATGTTTGCAAAAAATAAGACAGCATTGTGTTTCCATGCAAGTGTGCAAAGCAGAGAAGCTCCAAGACCTTAGACTTTGAAGGTAGTGTGCGTGCCAGTCCTTTCAGAGCCAGGCACCTACAATGGGTCACATCAATTTTAGCTGAGAGAGCCGTGTACTCAATAACTTGTGATTTTTTTTTTCCTCCAAGAAAAATTGAACAGAAAGTAACCAGTATCTACTTAATCAAAAAATACATTAGTTTAAGAATTGAAGAAAAGGTCAGCGATGAAACAGGATTTTCTCCTTCCCTGTTTTATCTCATATGCCCTTTAGAGAGAGACTCGGGAGTGTTTTAGTGGTCACATGACAGATTTTCTTTTCTAAATGTGACATAGCCTCTGTCTCCCTAACTCTTGGCTCCTGAGACAGCTTTTGCTGTTTCCTACCACTCTTTGGTAGCTTCTTTGGTCAGATGTAGCTCACCTAACAATAAAAGTACACAACTTACTGGTTTGTAGTCTGTTCACAATTTTGGTGGCCTTCACTAGCATCTCATTTGAGATGCTTTACCATCCCAACATGGAACTTTGTATTCTTTAGCATTCTCTCCACTCTACTTGCTTTTGTTTTTTGTCTCTACCCATTTGCCTGTCACTGTCGATTTGCCTAGTACAGGGTTAGGGTTAGGGTTAGGCTTAGGCTTAGGGTTAGGGTTAGGGCTAGGGCTAGGCTTAGGGTTAGGGTTAGGGCTAGGGCTAGGGTTAGGGCTAGGGTTAGGGTTAGGGCTAGGGTTAGGGTTAGGGCTGGGGTTACGGCTAGGGTTAGGGTTAGGTTTAGCATTAGGGCTATTGTTAGGGTCAGGCTTAGGATTAGGGTTAGGCTTATGGTTAGTGCTAGGGTTAGGGTTAGGGCTAGGGTTAGGGCTAGGGTTAGGGTTAGGGCTAGGCTTAGAGTTAGGGTTAGGGCTAGGGTTAGGGTTATTTTTAGGGCTAGGGTTAGGGTTAGGGCTAGGCTTAGAGTTAAGGTTACGGCTACGGTTAGGGCTCGTCTTAGGGTTAGGGTTAGGGTTACGGTTAGGTCTTTATTGTTAGTGCTGGGGCTAGGGTTAGGGTTTGGCTTAGGGTTAGGGTTAGGGCTAGGGCTCTGCATTGATCATGGCCTTTTGTGATTGGCTTTTTTCACTTGGCTTGTTCCCAAGATGTGCCTCTGCCGCAGCCCAGCACACATGGGTACATCGTCCCATGCGTTCCAGCGTCCTGGGTTCTGGATATGCTGCGCCGTCTCAGCCTACTTGCTGTTGCTCACCACTTCTTTCATTGGAAGCAGGGTTTTGCCGAGTGACCCTGCGCTGTGCTCTCTCTGTGGTCCTCTTTCCTCAGCCTCCCAGAGACCTGAGGTGATAGGTGTACACCACAACACCTGGCTTCTTTTTTCTGAATAATGTTTTGCGGAGCAGATTGTCATGAGTTGATAGTCCTTTGTTCCCCTTCCATTTTAGTTCTGGTTGGTAACGTCACCTGAGCACATATGCTGTGCCATTGGGCCAGCTGCATTCGCTTCTCTCAGGAACATGTGGGAACATGCTTAAACTACTACTGCACTGTGGTCGTGAATGGTGACCCTCCCTGTCTCCAGTGAGCTCTGTGGCTGCAACTCTTCCGGTTGGTGCTTTGCTGTGCTTTGAGATAATCTTTGTATGCGTATGTGGCAGAGTCCAGCTTCTTCTGAGAGCACTGTTTCTCCTATTGAGTTACTTTGTCTACCTTTTTAACAGTTTAACTGTCATAGAGAGGGATACCTCTGCATGCTTAGTTCTTTTCCACTGAGCTGTTTATCTCTACAGCAGTCCCACTCCATCTTGGGACGTACAGCTCTCTGATGAGCTTGGATATTGGGGCTCCAGGCGTGGAGCTTCAGGACCGGCTTTTCAGTTCTACTGTGAGGAAATGAGGGCTTGACTGGGTGCTGCAGAGCCTCTCGTCATCCTTGGGAGCATCGCCCTTTCAGTGCTGAGTTCTGGTCTGTGCCCGTGGGACAGCCTGCATACTAAGAGAGTCAGTTTTTTCTGTGAGGGTTTATGTTTTTTACAGCCTAAAGTTTGACTTCCTTCTGTTAAATTTATTCCTTAGCATTTTTTAAAAATGCTATTGGAAATACAAGTTTTTTTTATAGATTCTCTTTTATAAGTGGACACAACTTTCGTCTCTATTTTGTATATTTGTATATTGAACTTGAAGTTGCAAACTTTCTGAAGTCCTGTACTAACTCTCACCATCTTTCAGTGGATTCCCTGGGATGTTTAGTATCTTGTCTCCCACAAACTCAGCTGTACTCACTGCTGTCCACTGTAGATGTCCATTGTATCTTTTCTTTTTTATTTTATTTATTTATTTTCTTGTTTCAGAACGTTTGTTTGTTTATTCATTCATTTTTATGGCCAGCTCACCCTGCCCCGAGAGCAGGGCTGGTGCAGCATGTGGTGCCGGGGATCAAACTGCGGTCCCTAAAGCTGCCCAAGCTTTCCCAAGCAGGCGCTTTAGACCACTGAGCCATCCCACCGCGCCCCCATTGTATCTTTTCTTTACTGCTTGCCTTCAGCAAGGTTGAGTAGAAGCTGCAGGCTGTCTTCTTACCTTGTTTCTGCCCTCAAGGAGCAGATTCATTCTTTTATGAGTAAGCATAATGTGGACCGTAGGGCTTCCACAGGCTCTTCCATGGAGGTCATGGTGCCCATTTGGTTGTGCTAGTGGGTTGAATTTTTTACTGTTGCTGTTGTTGGTCTGTTAAGATATTGTTAAACACTTTTAAAAATGTTTTTGTCTTTTAGTTTATTTATACAAATGTCACGTATAATATTAGCTTCCAGATGGCAAACCACCCCTCTATTCTTGACATAACTTCTGCCTTATCACTTTTATAATCCTTCTTATATGTTTCTAGATTTGGTTACCATTTTGTTGAGGACTTTATTACCTAATACTGGTCTATAGTTTTACTAGAATGTGTTTATCTGATTTTGATATCAGATTAATTCTGGTCTCAAAGAATGAATCAAGACTATTCTGTTTTAGAAGAGTTGGTATTCTCTAAACATTCAGCAAAGTTAACCCAGGCTTATCTTTGTGGCTAATTATTTTTAAATTTTGTTCCATTTGACTCTTGTACAGTTTGTGTGGTCTCGCCGTCCTGGTGGTGAGGGTGTCCCTGAGGAGAGCTCTCAGGACCGCCCATGCCGCTGCCCACAGGGGCTGCCACCAGCGCGCCGCCTGAGCCTGTCTGAAGGCTTCAGTGCTTTCCTACCACACAAATGAAAAATGAGCTGTGTTTGGAGGGGCCGGCTCACTGCTTGGGTGATTACTCTGAGTGCCAGTTTGCAATGTTAAAATTATTTTTGTGAGAGCTTAATTTATAGAGAGTAGACATGGCCTGTAATTTCATTCAATTACCTAGTTAAAAGTCTGTGCTCACCATGATTTTCACATAGGTAAATTAAATGCCATTGTATTCAGATAAAACCATGAGTTATTTTTATATAGTACCAAAACTGGTTTTCTGTACTACTTAGTCAGTTGCTAAAATACAAGTGTCAGAGGCATTTATGAAATGTATTTAGATAACTTTTCATATACTGAAATGTCTTTAAAAATTTTTGTCAAGGTGCGAGTACCAGACACACATTGGTGAATCCATCTCTCAGGGTTAATGTAGACAGATCTAAAAGGATCCCCGGCATAGTGAGCACATTATTCCATCATGCAGAAACTTAATTTTTGCAGTATACTGTAATTACTTCTGTTTGTCAAAGTGTGCAGTTGTTTCCCAGGATAAGCGTAGCATCACTGTGTGGGTGTAAGTGGTAGCAGCTCTTCTGATCTTTTAAACCTGTGTGTGTATCTAGTGTGTCTCTGTGTGTTTGCTCAGTGTGTGTGGTGACTTCATGACATTATTGTCATTGTATGAAAAGACATAATAAAAAACTCACCTTCAGCCAATGAAGAAATCATGAATTATATGAGAAATGGTTCTTCATAGATAAACGCTTCCACAGTGAAGTCGAATCTCTTGTAAGGAATGCCATCGCAGAACACGACTTCTTATTGAACTGACTTAGTTTTGATAAACTGCCGTGTAGTTAGAGTGAGGTGGGGAGGCAGGACCTGGAGTTGCCAGGGTCCACACTGTGTCATAGGCCCCCGTGCTGGTCGTAGTCTGTCCTCTGATATTCTTGTCTCTGAGATGATCCCTGTCACCCAGCTCAGGATGGAACAAGGGCTAGGGGATTGGACACATTGCCTCACTCTCACCTTCTCTTATGAAAGGGAGGTCCTCGCCCCTCACCAGGGGCTGGGTATGTGCCTTCCTTAGTGCCTGCGGCCCACGTGGAAGGCGTGTTGGCCACTTTCCCCATGCTGCATGATTCTGCCGCTCCAGGATTAGGGGCTCCCCCAAGGGTCACATTTTGTACCCGTTAACTGTTGGGATTATGTTAATGTTAGGGGATTTCCTGTGATTCTTCTTACCAAAGCATGACAGCTCTATTCCCAATATAGTGGCTTTCACTTATTTTTATGGCAGTATTATTTTGGTAAGAGGTGTTGCCTTATATAGACTGCAAGATAGTATAGCTGATGGGTCTGACTTAGCATGTCCCTGCTGAAAGAATACTGTTATTAAGGAATACTTTATCCAGGGCCAACAACATAGCTCAGCAGTCTAAAGCGCCTACCTAGGTAAGCTTAGGCAACTACAGAGACTGCGGTTCACTCCCTAGCACCACATGCTGTGCCAGCCCCACAGCTGAGCCGGCCATAGCATAAATAAAGTTTAAATAACTAATTTATCCAAAATAACAATATTTAAAGATATTTAAACTTCCTCTGCAATTGCTATTACATATTTAGAAGTCGTAAGGGCCTTTTATAACATGTTTGCCTTTCAATATATAAGTTAAAACTAGATACCATAATTTTTTTCTTACTTAGCATGATAAGGAAGTTAGATACTCCAGAAAAATGAAGTTTCTAGATAAGAGAAAGTTACTTTTCATTATGTGTAATGATGACAGCCACCATAAGCTGAAAACCGGGGGGCGGGGGGTGTACACATGTGTGGTGCTGTCGAGGAGCCTTGTGCCATCACCCCTGAAATCTCTCTGGAAACCGTATAAGGCAGGTTCCTTTTTATTGCAAGTTTAGGAGAGGCTGCACCACATTGTTCAGTATCCAAACACTGTTCTTCCCACACTTTCAAGGATTCGTTTTTGGGATGACATTTTCCAAACTAAGCAAGCCTGTGAAGCCTCAGCCTCCCTCTGTGACCCCTGGCCCCATCCCTGTGTGTCAGGGTGGCTTGCCACCCTGTCTCCCTCCACAGAGCAAAAGTCCTCAGGTGTGAGAATTAGCACTGAGCCTTCGCCTCTCTGTGGGCCCCTTTGTGCCCTTCTGCTCTGTGAAACCTAAGCATCTGTCAGGTACTTCAGCTTTTTATGTATTTTGCTCCTGAATATCTCAGTTTATAGCTTTATTTTAGGGAACACAGTTGAATAGAAATCTGGCTTCACTGAGTATTATCTATATCATTTACTTATCAAAATTAAAACCTATTAATCTTACACACTAGCATTTTTTATTCATTTTATCTTGTGAACCAATCATTTATTTGAGAGAGTATAGCAGTAACTAAAGTTATTTTAGAAGTAGCACAAGTCTTAAAAGATAAGAATGACAGGTATTCCAAGCAGAATTTTAGTGTTACCCATTGCTATTCTCAGTGTGAAAAATATTTTGGTGGTTCTTAGGCAGCCTGTGAATGTAAGTGCATGGTTTTGCTCCTGCTATGTTTCCTCTCTTTTCTGTTTGCCGTCACCTCACCGTATAATGCTTATTTCTTCCTTTGAGTTCTTAAACTAGGGAGACTATACAGTATTTACATATGTAGGTCTGGTTTATTTCACTTAAGAGTGTATGTTCAAGATACATCCACTTATATATGAAGTCTTCTAGTTTATCATTCTTTATAGCTGTGTAATATTCCATTGTGTATGAAAATACCATATCTTTTTCAACCATTCTTCAGATGATGGGCATTTTGTTTATTTCCAAGATTTGGCTGTCATAAGATTGTGCTGCTATGAGCATAGGTGCATAGATATTACTATGATAGGATGTTTTCAGTTTTTCTGGGAAAATTCCCAGTAGGAGGATAGCTGGGTTGAATGGGATTTCCAGTTCTAGTTTTTTAAGGAGTCTCCACACTGCTTTCCACAATGGTTGTATCAGTATACTAGCATTTTTAATTTAATAAAGTTTTTAATTATTTTTTTCAAATCAAGAAGAGTGTATTGGTTTCACCAAGCCTCAGGCAAGCAAATGTAAATCCCAGCCAGTGTGGTACAGCGTGCTATAGTCCCAGCACTCTTAGGAGGCTGAGGCAGAATGCCAGCTGGAACCTTACCTTGCAACTAAGCAAGACCCTGTCTAAGGCGGTAGTGGTGGGGGACATTGGTGCAAAAGCCTGGAGTTCAATCCCCAGTACCACAAAAACTGAAAAATTATACAATTTATAGTGCACTTTGGAAATATTCACAAGGAGCCCAAGTGTGCAGCTGTCGCCACATGTTCCCACCCACACCTTGCGATGGCTCAGTGGCCACAATCTGCACCAACTCTGCGGAGAGAATCCCCACTGCCAAGGAGGCCTGGGCAGCCCACAGTGCCCATCTCAGGGCATCTGAGAAGAATCCTGTTGTTCCTGAGATCAGTTTGCCAAGGATGTCCTTAGGAAGACAGGCTGA
>PVJA010028678.1:10435-27467 GCA_004027025.1 Myocastor coypus | reverse complement strand
GTTCGGTGTGTATTTTATACTCAGAGTATTTCACTGTGGACCACAGTTTGGTCCTTGCCTCTGTCTACTCTACACCTTAGTTTCCTGGAAGATCCCATTCACAACCATAGCACTAGATGTGGCAAGGACCCCAGCCTGGTGCCTTGTCTCCATCTTCAGTAGGATGCTCCATAGCGTCTGAAATTTATTTTTTTTTGAAGAATTCATCATTTAAAGATGGCCTCTCAATGTTTCTTTTGTGTCCCTGGACTCTAATGTTTTCTGTGGCTTTATAAAGGAGGTAAAAGACAGTCAGGCCCTGTAAGCAAAAAGCTGTGGACATTACAAACCCATGAGCTGAGGGTATTGTGAAAATAGAATGACAGGTGTTAAGAAAGCCTAATGTATCCAGTGATGCACATAATTCTCACAGGCAGCAAAGTGACTAGCTACATGTAGCTGTTCATGAACGTTAAGCTTGTATTGCTCATTCATGGGCAGAGCAGGCATTATTGTTGCTAATAGAAAAGTGGGGGTAGAGGAGCTCATGCCCTTGAAGCTATTGAAGCCTTTTCCATCAAAGCTGAAGCTGTTGCTTCCTCATCCCAGCTCTCTTCCTAGGGGCTAACCTGGTAGTTCCTTGGTATCTTTGTTCCTCCTGGTTTTCCTGCCTAGGAAATAGGCTTTGCTTTCAGTCAGGCATTTGCTGAGTATGTGGGTGGCTTGTGCATCCTCTGGAGGAATTAAATTCAAAGCTGATTTGGGGCTTAGTTTAAGATCTCACTCTCAGCATCCCTATAGGAGGCATGCATAGAGCAGGAACTGGCACCCTGGACCATGGCCTCAGAGAGCTGGAGTGACCTTGACAGTAGAGTGGGGTCACCCCAGTGCAGGATGATGAGAAAGTATGCAGTTCATATTATCTTTTTCTGTGCATTACTTCATGAAATTAGGTATTTTGCTGTGTTATCTTTCCTTAAAACTACTCAAGAGTATTGTTGCCGTTTATGTTTATTTTTGGTATGGCCTGTGAAGTTTGTATTTCCATGTTTTATAATTTCATTTCTCTACAGACTTGCATTCATTATAGAGAGCATCTAATTAACATCAATTTAAAAGTGACTCTAAGGATATTAAGATAGTATTTATACTTAATTGTTTTTCTCTAATAGACTATTCTCTAAAAATCTGGCCATCTTTACTACACGGAAGAAATTGACTTGGTGGAGAAAATACAAGTTTTAGAGTCAGAAATACCTGTGTTTAGTTTTACTGGAGAAGTTACTTTAACCTTTCTAAGTTTCTTCTCTTTTGCTTTGAATAAAACCTACCCCATCAGAAAAAAAAATTGTAACTTAGGAAGTAGTAATTTTCCCTTTGCTATTCCTGGAAGCTGGAGGGAGAAGGGATGTGAGGAGACAGGATTGAAGCCAGAGTGTTCTAGCAGATGCCCCATGGTGTTAGATAGGGGGCAGCACAGGGGTCCTGGGTCCACAGCAGGCTAGAGGACAGGAACACAGGGGAGAAGGTGTAGTGGGCACGGGGATGGGGGTCTGTAAGGTCCCCGTGTTACTTGGTGACCCAAGGCTTAGTTTCTGCCTACTTTTATTGGTTGCTCTTTCATCCAAAGATTGCAGACTGGGGATTTAGCAAGCGAAATTAATTTTCTCACAGTTCTGGAGACTGGAAGCCTCAGATTAAGGGGTCATCAAGGTTTGTTTCTTCTGAGGCCAGAGAGCTTGGACTTAGAGAGCTTTCTCCCTATGCGTGTCTGTGTCCTGACCAGTGAGATTGGATTGGGGGGGGGTCTACTCTAGTGACTTTATTTTAACTTGATTACCTCTTTGAGGCCCCATCTTAAAATTTAGTCACATTCTGAAGCACTGTTTGGACTTCAACATATGAACTTTGGTGAAGAGTTTTGAATTCTGTGTACCAGAGTTGTCCTATTCCTTGGTACTTTCATCTCAGGTGGTCTGGTGGGAAAGAGAGCTGGAATCTCTCTTTGGAATCACAAGGTTCATGTTGGTTAATGATTCAAGTGAAAAAGGGCCTGCACAGGGGTGAGGGGTACCAATGGGATCCTGCCATTTTGCTTGGTGCCAGTACTGTTTGGGCTTTGGGAGTGTTATGCTTTGTATTTAGCTGACCCCTAAAAGCCTCATGCAGTCATTGGGGTAGGCTTCTAGAGCAGTGGTTCTCAACCTGTGGGTTTGGTGGGGGTCGAACAACCCACACAGGGGTCACTTAAAGCTATTCTGAATCATCACTGTAGCAAAATTTATAGTTTTGAAGTAGCCACCAAAATTATTTTTTGGTTTGGGGTCACCATAACATGAGGAACTGTATTGCGGGGTCACAGCATTAGAAAGGTTGAGAATCACTGTTCTAGAGTTTGTGATTATTTCATGATCCAATGCTGGGATTGTGAATGTGAGTGCTACGCCTGCCCTGGGGCAGATAGCCTGAATACAATATAAGGAAGAGAGAGACTTGCTGGCTCCTGCAGTGGTAGCTCCCCGCTTCGCTCTTTGCTGTTTTGCTGCCACCATGAATGGCTGTCTCTCTCCCATGTGCTACTCTGGCTTGGAGCCAGCCAAGTATGTTACTGGAAACCTCCAGTAAGTGTGAGCTACATAAGCCTTTCCTTAATTTTGGGTGTCGGGTATTTTGTCCCAGCAATGAGAGAAAAGTAACTGAGACAGGGAGGCAAGGTCACAGGGAGTATGCTGGTTTAGTGTGTGGGGGTGGTAGGCTTCATTTCCTATCTGCAATGGATAATAGTAGTAGAGATTATGTGTTTTATTTTTATTTTAATTTATTTTTAATTTTTTTTTCTTGTTTCAGAACTTTTGTTTATTTTATTTATGGCCGGCTCAGCCTGCCCTGAGGGCAGGGCTGGCGCAGCATGTGGTGCCGGGGATCGAACTGTGGTCCCTGCAGCCACCTAAGCTTTCCTAAGCAGGCGCTTTAGACCACTGAGCCATCCCTCTGGGCCCCATATGTGTTTTATTTAAAAAAAATTTATATTATTATTATTTTTTAGATGTATTTGGTTGTTACAGCATCTCACTACACAGCTCAGACTCATAGCTCTCCTCCTGTTTTCAGCCTCCCCAGTGCTGGGATTATAGGTCTGTACCACTACAGCTGGACTCTGGCCAGATCAGCCTGCCCTGGGGGCGGGGCTGGTATGGCATGTGGTGCTAGGAATGGAACCATGGTCCCTGCGCTTGCCTGAGCAGGTGCTTTAGTCCAGTGAGAGCTATCTCCCTGGCTCAAGATTATGTGTTTTAATTAGTTGGAATTGACAGAGGTGGACAAATTAATACTATCTCAGGAGTAGAGACTGTCTATGTGGTGTGTGTGGTCATCTGGGTCTGACATTTTAGTATTGTGCTGCCAGATAAATCTTCTCTTCCAGGGCTCATGGAATATTTTCATGACCGATGGCCATGTGTGTGAGAGACAGGAGGCTCTTTTGTGCATGACTGCTAGCGTTTCCTGCAGGAGGGACTGCTTTAGGGAACCATTTGGATTACTGAGGTTCTCTTCTTCACTGATAAGTTGCTGCTGTGTCTAAATGGGCCCTGTCTTGGTTACTTTCTCTTGTTACTGGGACAAGATACCCAACATCCAGAACTGAGGAAGGGAAGGTTTATTCAGCTCCCCTTCTGTAGAGGTTTCAGGCTGTGCTTGGCTGGCTCTAAGGCAGAGCGGTACATGGCAGAGGGCAACTGTTTATGGTGATGGAAAACAGCAAAAAGCATAGGAAGGGACAACAGCAACTGCCTCTCTCTTTTCCTTGCATCATAAGTAGGCTGCCATGGGGTGAGGTTGTAGAGCTCATGCAATGTCCATGCTCTCCTCTTGCACAGGACGATGATGTTTGCAAAGTAAGAACCATGTCTCCCTGCTGAGCCATTTAATTAAACTTCTCAAGGTCACACAATGTGTCAACCAGTGCAGCCCCTAAGTTAACCAGTGGGCTGAGAGATAGATTCTGACTAATTTTCATCGTGGAGCTTGGTAGTGTGTATTCACAGCCATTCTTCCAACATTTTGTCTCGTGTCAGGGTTCAATTCCAGCCTTAAGACATACTAGCCATTGCATTTTTGTTACTTGGTCTTCTTTTGTCTGTCTGTCTTTTTCTAACTTGGCTAACTACCAGTGATAAATCATCTGATTGTATACTATTGCAAAATCAGGATAAAAAATGTAAATGTTTTTGTTTAAGTGGAGATGCACAGTGTAAGATGCGCAGTGATTTACTCTCCAAGTACTCTTTGCAGAGGTAGATTTATTCCCAATGCCAGGTGCACTGGGCAATTTTTTTCTATCAGCTCACAGAACTGGCAATAAGCAGAGAATGGCATTTGTGTGCATTGTTAGAAACCAAGCACAGGAAAGCTAAGCTTGCTGGATCTCACTATGTGCCCCCATTTGAGATACTGACAGAGGGATACACCCTATGCATCTGGGTAGCTATTGTGGGTCTCTCTACATTCTTCACTCCACAATCCATTTGGATGTTGTTATAGTTTGTGTATACGTGTCCCCTGAAAGCCTCATGCAGTCATGGGGTGGCTTCTGAGTTTGTGATTGATTATTGTGGGAGTGGCTGCTGCACGTGCCATGGGCTAGGTAATTTGCATTGCAGCGTAAGGAGGGGAGAGAGGCTAACTAGCTGCTTGAGCTGCTGCCACTCCTTTTGCTGTCTGTTCTTTGCTGCCACCGTGAAAGGTTACTCTCTGCCCTGTGCCACTCTGCCTTGGAGCCAGTGAGTATGGACTGAAACCTCCACAAACTGTGAACTAAATAAACCTTTCCTTCTTTTAGTTTGGGTATTTGGGTGTTTTGTCCCAGCAACGAGAAAAGATTAACTGAGACAGATTTTTCTCAAATACACCTTCATAAAAATTTGAGAACATTTTAGTTTTATGTGGCTTTCGTCTCATTCTTATCATTTAGTATAGAGAAAAATTCTAGACAATTTTTTTTTTTTTTCAGGAGCAGGGACTGAACTCAGGCCCTTGCACTTGCCAAGCAAGTGCCTATTCTTCTGAGTTATTTCCTGGCATCCACAACTTTGAAAAGATAGTATTCACTGCCATCATTTCTCTGGCATTGCTGGGTCAACTAATTGATATTTACGGCATCCATGTGGTATCCGTTGGCTGGCAGAGCACCATACCCAATAATAGTTCAAAGTTAGAAGTGAAATGATAGCTACATTTCCCATTTCTGCCTTTGAGAGAGAACTGGAAATTAATGAAATGAAGGGAAGATACAATATAGAATGTACTCCTCCCAACTAGTCCTCTGTTGGGTCCCTGCCCCATGAGTTTGGTTGTTTGCATTCGTGCACTGGTAGCCATGTTGTGCAGGCCTGGCATGGAAGCTAGGGAGCTCTGGCCTCTGCCACTGCCCTTGTGACCACTGCTCATGTGTCTCCATGGGTGACCAAGAGAAGGGAACTGCTATTTGTCCTTTCCTTTTCTCCTTGTATTTTCTTTGTACTTTCTACAGAACTGGACCATCCTTGAAGGTTCTTTCAACAAGTAAATAAATGTGTTGTGGATACCTCCTAGGTGCTGGTACTGGGATGAGGCTTTTCACAAATTGTCAGGTCAAGCTTCTGTGTTTGAGATCAAACAAAAAATTAACAAGAAAACAAGCAAAAATACGCCAAGCCACCCACCCAACCAACCAACCAACCAATCACACAACTACCAGTGGCACTGGTGCTGTTTTTTAAAATAATGATCCTAAAGTTCCTAATCCGTGCCTTATCACTGTTCTGTGCCTTCAGTTCCATTTGGGAAGTGGTGAAAAAGTGACAGAGAAGAGAAGGAAAAAGGAGGGGAGGGAAGTGAAGGGAGGAGAGAGAGAGGGAGAGAGAAAAAGGGTGAATAAAAAGGGAGAACATACCTTGCTATGCCTTGAGGAACACTGGTGATACATTGTGAGGTCATCTATAAAATTACATTTTAGTTTAATACATTCTCAGTAATTTTGTAGACAATCACATGTTCCTTTGGTTATTTCTTACTGACCTACCTTTTATGGACAAATGTGAATTGGTACTAGATCAGTGTTGGTTAACATTTTAGAGACCAAGTGCCCATAGGGCCTGCCACCCCAAACCCACTATTCTTGCATAGTGGCAATATCTCTATCAAACCTGAATACTAAGTTTTAGTTGAGAAGAACAGCTGTCATGTGATGCTTACCTGCTGGGGCGACTTGGATTGCATGCTGACACATTTGGTGTCTACTGCAGTACATATGCCATAGGTTGACCACCACTGTACCCGACTGAACACAAACTACCTTCTAACAAACCCATTGTCCAGATAATGGCATTAATCCACTCATGAAGGCTCTGCATTCCTGATCCAATCACCCCTGTTCCTCCTCTTCCCCCAGCACTATTGCACTGAGTTTCTAATACATGAATCATGGAGAGCTCATTCAACACACAGCAAGGGGCATAGTAAGCTGCTACCGTTTTGTCCTGCTTTGTTTCTGTGGAAGGTACTTTGCCCTGGTACTTAGTCATAGTTCAGTAAAGTTGTCATGTGAAGGATACAAGATGTGGTTCATAATATCTTGACTTTGAGTTTCAGTTGAGTATTTTCATTACTTATGAACCAAAATGATCCTTTCTTGGCTGAATTTTCAGCATAAGAGGCAAAGCTTCTTCTGTTTCCCTATAGCAAACCAAATCCTATCACCCCACAAAGCTGGGCTTTTTAGTTTACTCTCTGATTAGACATAGTCCCATTCATGGGGAGATGTCTCAGCTCTTGGTCCTTTTACTTGCTGGGTGTTATCTTCTAGGTATCTTCTTAAAAGGCCCCCACCCATTCCATCTCCTTGCAGTCCAACTCCTAAGGGGGTAACTGCATTATATAGGCAAGATGTATTATACAAGACTTACTTTTCTTGGATGTAAATAAGGAAAACTGAGATCTGGGTAGGCTTGTGAGAATAGGCAGGCTCTTTCCTTTCCATTCCTTTAATTTTCAAATCTCAGGTGTATTTCTAAATAAGATAGTAATATTAAAAAAAAACATTTTGTATACTGTTTTATGCTTTTCCAGCACATTTATTTATTTATTATTTAGTTATCATTTATTTGTTCGCTGTGCTTGGTACAGGGTCTTACTACACAGCTCAGACTCATGGTGATCTTTCTATTTTCAGCCTCCCCAGTGCGGGGTTACAGGTATGCATTACCACGTTTGGCCTTGGGCACATTTATTATTGAAAATAATTTTCATTCAGTTTAGTACTAGTTCAGATTTACACATAAGAGACAGAGACAGCAAGAAATTTAAAAAAGCCGTGTCATTTTTAAAAAGAAATAATCTACTATGAAGAAATTAAGCTAAAATGTATGTTGTCAATTTTATAAACGATCTCATATTATCAGCAACATTCCTCAAGAGAGAGCGAGTCTGCATTACTTTTAGCAAATATAATTACATTTTATTTTAAGAAATATGAAAAGGTCAATAGTCTAGAATAGTTTGGAAAACTAATTTACCTTCCTTTTAGCTAATTCCAGTGTATTCTACCTAATTTGAAATACACAATACAAATATAAAACTTCTGTTAGAGGGACTGGATAATGCATGTGTCACTAATCTCTGGTATCTCAAAAGATTATTCCTCATTAGGTAGGTTGCAGAGATGAGTTTATAAGGTTGTGGCTGACAGAGTAATTGCCCGGAAGAGGACCATGTACTATTCTTTGGAACCAGGAAATCTCTTACCTTACATGGTAAAAAGGACTTTGAAGATATGATTAAGTTAAGAATCTTAGGATAGGGTGATTATCCAGATTATCTGAGTAGATTGATATCATAATCACAAGTCATTATATGAGGGAGACTGGGGGCCAGGAGTCAGATAAGGCAGCAGGAACAGAGGGGTGTGTGTGTGTGTGTGTGTGTGTGTGTGTGTGAGAGAGAGAGAGAGAGAGAGAGAGAGAGAGAGAGAGAGAGAGAGAGAGAGAGAGAGAGAGAGACAGAGAGAGAGAGAGATTGAGATTTGAGGATGCCATACTGTTGGAAGAAACCACAAGCTAACAGATGCCTCACCCAGGGTTCCCAGTACAAGTTCAGTACATACTCTCACACACTCCTTTTTAGACTTTTAATCTCCAGAACTCTGGCCAGCACATCTGCACTGTGTTAAGCCCTTCTGTTGGTGGCAGTTTGTTCCTGTAGCCATAGGAAGCATCCATTTGACTGTGAAGTATCTACCACCTTTTAAAATTTTTAAATTTTTTTCTATCACCTTTTGATAGGTACACTTAGAGTACTCTGCTCAGATGGTTTGAAGCCCTGGGCACCCTTGGCTGTACTTCGTTGTCCTCTCTCATCTTTATATGATTTGTAGTCTGTGGTTTGGTTTTTAACTGTGAACCATTTTCCAGTTGCTGAAAGTTGAGAGAGAGACTATTCGACGTGGCCAGGTGTTTCACAAGGAAGGCTTAGTTTTGAGAAAGAAGGTTGATGTGAAGTGTATAAGTGTTAAAGAGCCACCGTGTCCCATTTGGAATGTCTGTGATGGCATTGAAACATGTCTCCTCCATGTCACTACAAAAATCTGGTCATTTGGTAACAAATCAGTCACATGAAGATTATGTACTTTCGTTTAATCACATTTACTTTTGGAAAAGTCTTCACATAGTATATACAGTATGTGAAAGAAGTCTTCATTGGTAAAGGAGTGTTATGTTTTGGAGGCACTTGAATTAAATGGTTAACTCTGAAAGTATGCTTGCAAAATGGACTGCATAGGAAGAAATCTGACATCAGCCATCTCTGTTAACTACTGCAGGGAGGGGAGTCTATGAACTTGCAGTTTACGCAGGTTGTTTTTGGATTCCATTGGAGGGATGGGAATGTTCTCTCACACCCTGTTGAGTGAGCCTAAGTTCCTTTAGGAAATAGCTCTTTTTTATTTCCTTTTTAAAATGTTTTTTCATTATTTTTTTTTACAATAGTTAATACATTGCATAGTGTTGTCTCCATTGTAGTTGTTCAGAGTCCAAGAGGCAGGCATGATTTCTTGTCTAAACCTCATTAGTACAGATCTTTCTTTTCATTTCACAAATAGAAAGGTCCTTATAATGAAGGCGCCATCTCTGAATGGTGATCTGAACTCAAAACTCAGGAATACATAAACACCAGAGTCTGGTCTTGTTCTTCAACTCCTAAACCCAGGCTAAACCTGAGACCCTACTTTCTTCTCTCTGAATTCTCATCCTTTACATCCCAAACCTGCATGGCCCAGTGTGGCAGCAGTAGCTAAACAGTTGTTGAAGGCAATTGTGATGGCAGGTGCCCTGGAGTGGGAAGCACAGCTTTGATGCCAGGGCTCTTGGCTAGGAAGAAGGGACCATGGGGAGAAGAGCACGGAGCCAACAGGGCATGGGCTGATAATGGAGGCGAATGCATTTTGATGTCCAGATGTTCTTCTCCTTGTGTTTGTCCTAACTCTCTGTGTTTTTCTTTTCTTTTCTTTTCTTTTCTTTTCTTTTCTTTTCTTTTCTTTTCTTTTCTTTTCTTTTCTTTTCTTTTCTCTTCTCTTCTCTTCTCTTCTCTTCTCTTCTCTTCTTTTTCCTTGATGAATAAGTTTATTGGTCTTTATATGAAAAATCTTCATGGAAATTTGGTTTAACTTTTAGCAATCTGCTCCTGAGCTCTGAGGAAGCTCACCTTCTTTTGAGCTACCCAATATTTCTTCTGGGCAAGGAACATTTTGGGACAGTTCCACCTCTTCTTTTGCACTTCTCTCTTTGGATTCTCCCGCATAGCAGCATTAGCTTTCTTATGCATCTTCTCCATCATGTCGGGAGTTACATTGTTCTCCATGTCCTGAGAGAACTGCTTCTTGTGAGCATCTCCATCTTCTTCCATTAGATAATGCATAGAACCTGTGACATTCTGACGCATGATGTGTGTTCGATGTACTTCTGCACTAAACTCTTTGTTTTCAGAAGCATAACTAGGGACCATGTCATTCACCACATAAATTTTTTTCAGCTAGATGTGATGGTGCACACCTGTAATGTAGCAACTTGAGAGGCTGAGGCAGAAGAATAGACAGTTTAAGCTCAGCCTGAGTAACTTGTGACTTTGCAAGTTCCTATATGCAAGTGAAAAATAAAGAAAAAATAGTCTGTGGATGTACCTAGCTCAGTGCAAATGCTCTGGGTTCAATCTTAAGTACTCGGAAAAATAAAACACCATTGTGGTTTGTGTCTAGTTGTCCCTGCAAAGCCTCATGCAGTCATGGCAGCTTCTGGAGTACGTGATTGATTATTGTGGGTGAGTGCTGCACCTGCCCTGGGGCAGGTAATCTGCATTACTGTGTAAGGAGAGAGGCTAGCTAGCTGCCTGAGCTGCTGCCACTCCCTTGTGCTCTCTTTTCTTTGCCACCAGTTGCTCTCTGCCCTGTGCCGCCTTGGAGCCAGCTGAGTAAGGACTGAAACTCTTATAAACCATGAGCTAAATAAACTTTTCTCTCCTTCATTTTGAATGTCAGTTATTTGTCCCAGCAATGAGAGAAGAGTAACTGAGACAGACACTATAGGGTCACAAGATAGTCTTAAGAGTTCAGAACTCACTTCCATCATATTTCTTGGATAAATCCTGCCTTGGATTCCTTGGGTAAATCCTGTAGCACATTGCCCTCTATCATATGAATGCCAGGCTAGCCTTTTTCCTGTGCCAGGTGACAGTACAGGGAGTAAGCCAGGGTTCTTTTGCAGTTGTGTCCTGCACTGCCCGCTGTGATGATGGGACTCCTTTGTGCCAGGAGTGCTGCTTGCAGTCTAACACTCCACTGCCAGCCACATGGGGCTAGTAAGTGCTTGACATGTGGCTGGTGCCACAAGGACCACCTAATTTTAATTAATTTACATAGCCTCACACGGTGACTTGTGGCCACCATTTTGGATGATTTGCATGGAGGGACTACACACAAGCTGACACCTAGCTCTGAGGGAGCTGTAATCACTGTGGACCTGAGGAGTTCCTCATGTGGTGTCCTGAGGGAGAAGCTCTTGAGACTCAGAAAACTGCATTATATAGAGGGCATGTGGCTCAGTCATGTGCAGAGCCCTCTGGGTAGCAACCTAAAAAGAGATGAAGATTTTGAGAGGTTTTGTTCCTCAGGATGGCCTGGAGGGACAGTGGTAGGAGCTCTTGCCCAAGAGCTGCTGTGTACAAGTCCAGCTTTACACTGGCTAGGTACCAGTGACTAGCTCAGACAGGGAGAAAAAGGGAGGGAAATGGGTTGAGAAATCATAACCTGTGCTTTGCCAGGACCTTGGGTGCTGGAGAAAATGGTAATGCCCCTGGGCTAAGGGTCTTGGTTGGAAGGGGCAGTGGGGGCAAGGGTAGGAGGGACTGGGCAGCCTCTAGGAGCTGGAGCTTAAAGAACAGTGGGTATAGTGGGTGTGGAGCATCCGTGGCCAGAAGGGCTGATTCTTTTGTTGTGTGCATGTAATGATGAATACCTTCATGAATTGTGATAGTTCCAGAAACAAGAGTCCTGGGCATTAGGGCATATGTTCCTGACCTTCAGTCAGGGGCCCAAGGAAGAGAGGTTGGGTAGGGAGCTCAAGCGCAAGCAGAGGTGTCTCTGTTTGGACGGGTCGGGTAGGCACCTGCCGGATCCCTCCAGGAGTCCTCCCTGTCCCTCTTTGTCATTGCACACAGACACACCTGACATTATAGATTGAGGGGTATCCCTGAAAAGGTGTTTCCAGTGACAAAAGAAAACCAACTTCAGGAGGAGCTTGTCACACACAGGATCCTTGGGGATCATCCTTTGGTGTCAAAGTAACTGTCATTGAACGTATTGGTTCTGTAGTGGCTTAGCCGTCTGCACTTGGCTTTTCGTTTCCTCTTTATACAAGAGTGGCACCTGCTTTTATGTACTTTTTGAAAAGTCTATTCTGTATATTGCTAACTTACTCAAAGTAATGAAGTCCTTAGGAGCAAGGGTCATAAGCATCTTTTGCTTTTTGAGGGGAGGAGAAGGGATGCTGTTTATGAGTGCGATCTTTGGATGTGTGTACCCTCAGTCAGTGTAACTGTGCTTGACAGGGTGACACAGCTGTAATCCCAGGTACTCAGGAGGCTGAGGCTAGAGAATCGCGAGTGTGTGAGGACAGCCTGCATAACCTCATGAGACCTTGTCTCAAAACAAAACAAAACAAAACAAAACAAAACAAAACAAAACAAAACAAAACAAAAATTGAAAGTGCTGAGGATGTCACTTAATACTCCCTGGGTTTAATCCCTGGTATGGCAAACCAAGCTACCAAACAGACCCCCAAAACAAATGAATAAAACATGCCCCACCAAATGCAAATAAAAAACCATGACAAAAAAATGATAGGCAGAAGCAACTTAATTCACATGCATATATGAAGCTCCCTTTAGCTTCACAAATGCATCATTTGCTTTTATTTTGCCTTTCCAAACATTATTAGCAGGTACCCCAGGAGGTTTCCATCAGCTGCTTTCTGAGTGTCTCGCTCCGTGCAAAATCCCAGCAGCCTCCTCGGTGCCACTGTCCTAATTCTACTGATGAGTCGTCTGTGCCTCAGAGATTAGGTAGCTTCTTTAGGCATCAGCTATGAATTCAAGTGTTGAAAAAACCACACCAAAAACAAACAAACAACTAACCAAACAAACAACCAAACAAACAAGCCAAAAAAAAAAAAAAAAACAAAAAAACCCCCACACCATACATGTAGCAAGCCTCATGTCCTTTCAGATTGTTTTTCTTCAACACTTGAGAGATGGTGAAGGCAGAGGGCCTTTGTTGTCAAGGCAGGTATAGAAGATGCACTTCATTTATTCAGCCATGTTTGCCTGACAGAGCGAAGTCTTGGTTTCCTCTATGAAACTGGGAATTTGTGTAGCCTAAGCTTGGGTGCTGCATGTGTCTCCAGCTTTTGTCTCCAACCAGGCATTGTTCCACACACTTCTGCCATATTGGCCGTTGAGTGGAGTGACACTGTCTGGCAGGGACAGTACGGAAGTTACAGCATGGTCATCTTCCTGTGCATCTATAAGTGCATCTTTTCCCTAAGATGGTGTCTGAGAGTGCTGCAGCTTAAAGGTGCTGTGCAAGGGAAAGGGCTGTTCATGGTGACTTCAGCTGCCAGTAGGCTGTGGGACTGTGTTCCCCTCAGGGCAAGCTCCCACTTGGCCAGCTGTAGCGCACCCTGCTAGCCTGGGGCAGAGATGAAGGAGCTGGCACTTACAGGCCACCTGTGAGGGACCTTTCGGCATTTGGTGAGGCTTAGGGAAATGTAAAAACCAGCTATTTCCACAGAGTGCTTCCTGCTGGGGGAGAGGACCATGTAAGAGAACAATCAGGAAATAAGATGGCTTAACGCGGTTGGCAAGAGGATTCCGCAAAGAGAGAGATAGATGCCAGCTGGATGTTCTTGTACTTGACCTTGAAGTCTGAGCATTCTAGGCAGGAGGTTCAGTACGAGCCCTGGGAAAACCAGATTCAGTAGAATGGCTTTGCTAGAATAGTTTTCCTTTCTCACACAGAGGTCTGAGCCTTTAGATAAAGTCTTATAAAGAATTGCCTAATAAACTATCACAGAAAAATGATTGAGGTTATGGCTCCAGAAATCCTGGACATTATTTTGTGTTTTCATAGACTTTCATGGGTCTGGATTTATAGAAGGGAGGAATAAAAACGAGATGTGACAGTCTCTTCCTTTAGCAGCGGAGACTTGTCTTTCAGTGTATGACATTAGGCAGTGTCCTACTTCAGATATTTTCCACTGCAGCAAGAGTGCCCTTTGGTGCCCAGCTGCCAGCCTGGGGAAGCTCATCCTTGGCTTGTTTGGCTTTGGGATTAAATCATATGGGGCTCTTTTCTTCCTGTCTTGTCATTCTAAGGTGCTCCTATTTTGCTGTCTCACTTCTAAACTGCGAATCTTTTCTTCTGCTGTAAAAGTTCCCAGAAATGTGCACTGTTATTGTTCCTAGGAAAATAATTACTTTATAGCAACACATGTTAGAAAAGAAGACTGAAAATTTAAAGTATAATATAGGGGACAGCAGTGTTTTCTTGAGTAGCTTTGCTCTTAGCCAATGAATGCACATTGGTGTGTGATTTGTCCCCACTCCAGTAGCAGTATCTGGGAGCAGTGTTGACTCTTTTGCTGGTAATGCCACCATCTGTAACCTGCTTAGGAAGAAAAGAATATTGAACTTCCTTAAGAAGCATAAAATACTTCACCACTTGGACCAAGGACAAAATTCCAGAAGAGGACAAATAAAGTGATCCTGGTGTATGTTTGCATGTGGCCTTCTGTGTCCTAGTGGTTAGGGGTCAAGATCTCAGGTCCTCTTTAAATTTGTGTGGCATATTCTTCAGAGCCTTTCTCCTTCATGGTATTGAATTAGAAGTCTATGCACTGAAGAAATTGCAACTCCTGGCCTGTGCCCCAGGTCTTTGGTTAGGACAGAGTCCCAAGTGAAAGCTTTTCAGTTGCACTTATGATCTGAGTCTATTTTAGTCATCCCTGTTTGTTGAAAACCTTACTAAAATTGGGGTTGACTAATGGGATCCTTAAAACTGGATTGATTTTAGCCTGAGTGTGTATTTTCTTTTCTTTCTCAACTTTTGCGTGGCTCATGTTCCAACTAGTATGATTCAAGTATTCCAGTTCAGCAAAAGATCCAAACTATGTCCCTTAGGTAGATAAATAAATAGAGAACGGAATTCTTTGGAGCTGCCAGACTGACCTCTTCCATGAGTACTAAACTCTCTGAAAAAATAGTATGGAGAGCTAAGGCCTTTAGTTACAAAGGGAGGGAATAGAGATGTTTGAGGTGGAGGATTTAGGAGCCGCACCTTATTTGGTTCCTCACTCCTGGGCATTAATTTTTAATAAGGAAGTGAACCCCAGATGCAGAACTGATTTGCCTTTATTGAGTGACTGTTCAAATCTATTCCATTGTTTAAATCAGGTTAAATGGGAAGAATGATGCTCTGCTAGTCTGGCCTCTGGTTCTCTGGTTCATTTGCAGATATTTCTGCTTAATATTTATTTCTGTTTCTCAGGCATTCCTATAATGCCACCTTCTAGTATATCAGGTTGGAAGGGATAAGATGAAGGGAAAAATATCTTGTGTTTCAATAAAAGCAATTTCCATTGTTTTCTTCAAAGAGTAGATGAGCTTGAATTAAAAGACCCTTGGGTGGGTGAGACAGCTCAGCAGTCTAAAGTGCATGTTTAGGCAAGCTTAGGTGGGAGCAGGGGGCCATGGTTAGATCTGTGCCACACCAGTCCTGCCCTCAGGGTGGGCAGAGATGGCCAAAAAGAGACTCTCATTGCACTCCTTCTGGGAATTCACTGGAGAGGGAGAAGCAAGCCTGTGTTCTGTGGTCTCTGGGCAGGCAATTGCCCCAGTCCTGTTGAACTTTGTGCTGCTACTGTTTCACTGGTTTATATTTGTATTTTAGATAAATACATTAGGTTATGATTTGAATTTCAAATTGAGTTTCCCACCATTTTCTTTATTAAAATGTATACATCACACTGTACATACTTGAAGATAAAAAATCAAGACTGACTCTGATGATCCTTTTACTCCTTATTCATTTCCCAGAAGAATGATAAATATTCAATTATGCATGTATAAATAAGGCATTTAAGGCCTTCAAAGTGGAGAATATTTGGCAAGTCAGTTGTGCCATAAAATTTCTGAACACAGAAATGGGGCCAGTGATTCTATCTTTATTGATTGGTTGTTTGATGTGTTTTATTTCTCCCTCTGGCTTCATTTAAGCATAGCTGATAAAATTGTATATATTCAAATTATACAATGCGGTATTTTGATATCATTGTGAAATGAATGCCGCAACCAAGCAAATTAACTTAACTATTGCATCACATAACTTTGTGTATGTTTAGAACAAGAAAGATCTACTCCTTTACTGAAGGCCCAGAATATAACCAGTGTTACTAACATGCTCTATATTAGTCACTGTAGCCTTGATATGGTAACAACCTTAGTGTTTAAGGGTGGCTGAGTAGATAAAGAAAATATGACAGATGTGTGCAGTGGAAATCCGGTCAGCCTTAAGACAGAAAGAACTCCTGTCATTTGTGACAATATGGGTGAACCCACAGGACATCATCTAAGTAAACTAATCCAGGCACAGAAAGACAAAGTATTGCCTAGTCTTGTTTATATATGGAATCTGAAAACATCTACCTCATACATCAAGAAAGACTTTTAGGATTTGCCAGGGGTATGGCAGGAGGGGATGGGAAGATGTTGGTTAAAGGCAACTAGGTCACTTTGAACAGATTTAATTATAGATACCTAATGATTCAACGCTGATGGAAAGAGAAGTCAATATGATTTAGTGCAGACCTTGCACAATACTCAGGAGACTTCTGAGACAGTCTCCATGGTGCGTCTTTAGCCATCTTTACCCCATGCAGGCCTGAGCCTCATCATCTACAGTGAGAAGGGACCTGAAAGTCTCAGCGCTCCTTGTCTGCACAGACGCTGTGTCATCCGCCAGTACTCAGTAGTCACCTTGAACCACAAGAAAGTAGTATGAATGCTAGAGAAAGGGACCCAGAAAATGCGGTGCAATGCAATATTTAAGCTAGTTCAGCTCAGTGGTTGGCAGAGAACAGTGTTGTCCCCATGTTCCTGACCACTGTAGCAAGCTGGTTGCAACGTGAACCCAAGGATGGACTGAGAATCCTTTGCTTTCCTAGAAAATTGTTTAGGTAGTTCCACGTGGCCTGTTGTAAATTAATGGACCCTACTTTTGTTCTGAGAAGCATTACTTCTTTTTTCTGTATTGGACATTGAACACAGGACCTCTTCAGTGAACATCCTGTGTTTTTTTTTTTTTTTTTTTTTTTTTTTTTTTTTTTTTTTTTTTTTTTTTTTTTTTTTTTTTTTTTTTTTTTTTTTTTTTTTTTTTTTTTTTTTTTTTTTTTTTTTTTTTTTTTTTTTTTTTTTT
>PVJA010028678.1:0-10335 GCA_004027025.1 Myocastor coypus | reverse complement strand
TTACAGGAGTGTGCCATCACACTAAAGCATGGCATTTTGAAACAAAATTGAAGTGATTGGGGAAAAAATGAGAAAGGTATGCTGTGGAGTGCTAGGTGCTACTCTAGGTACTTAATTTTATATTCAGATCTTTTGGGTCCTCCTTTCCAAGATTTCGGAAAAAAGAAGGAACAATGATCATGCCAAAAAGGGCGGTGGTCACGTGCACCCCACTTGCTGCATGAGCTGTGCCCGGCGCCTACCCAAGGATAAGGCCATTAAGAAGCTTGTTATTCGGAACATAGTGGAGGATGCCACTGTCAGGGACATTTCCAAAGCAAGTGTCTTTGACAGTTATGTGCTTCCCAAGCTGTATGTGAAGCTGTGTTACTGTGTGAGCTGCGCCATTCACAGCAAAGTGGTCAGAAATCGATCTCGTGAAGCCTTCAAGGACCAAACACCTCCACCCAAATTTAGACCTGCCAGGGCGGCCCCATGAGCTCCACCAAAGCCCATGTAAAGGGAGCTTGGTCCTAATGGACTGAAGAAAACTCTTGAGAAAGAAATAATACGTGTATATTTTTTATTATGGCCTGCTCAACCTGCCCTGGGGATGGGACTGGTGCAGCATGTGGTGCTGAGGATCGAACCATGGTCCTTGC
The DNA here is from genome assembly GCA_004027025.1 of Myocastor coypus. Lineage (NCBI taxonomy): Eukaryota > Metazoa > Chordata > Mammalia > Rodentia > Myocastoridae > Myocastor > Myocastor coypus. The sequence goes on along the minus strand of PVJA010028678.1, from coordinate 9,694 downwards.
AGTTGCCTAAGCTTTACTAAGCAGGCGCTTAAGACTTCTGAACCACATTGCCAGCCCTAAGAAATAATAAATTGAATGTTATACTTAAAAAAAAAAATCTTATGCCCAGGTTACAGAGTAGGTACCTGCTCTTTTCCTGCATTTTACATGTGTGGAGACTGAGGCAGAGAGGCGTTCTGTAGATTCTGTGAGGCAGCCAGTGGGAAGTGGCTGGGCTAGGAGCTCAGCTGCAGGGGTTCTGCTCTCAGTGTCACCTCCCAGGTTTCTAGCAGCCGCTCCAGTCTCTCTGCCCCACTTCTGGGGCCCAGGCAAATGTGCAAATCATGGCATTTACCTCCTTACCACCTTCCTTTCCTGACTTTGACAAATGGGTTTGCTCCCATTTCTCTTCGGCTGTGCTGAGACAAGGTTGAATAAGGGTCAAGATGGTATGAAATTAAAACAACAAAGAAAAGGGAAAGGTAGAGAAGGGCATGGGAAGTTAAGGAGCAGGGCTCTTCTTCCCTTCTTGCACCCACCCATTACTTATCTGGCCCTCTTCATGGCCTGTGCTTTCCAGGGGCTCTCAGTCTCGAATGTCAGAGAACAGGTGCTGAATGAACAGAAGCTAAGCAGGAAAGATTGTGTGTCCCTGGGATTTGTGAGGGTTTTCAGAGTCAGGACCCCAGCCTTACCTTTGTGTCTGGATCTCAGGGGTCCTCTGGTGTTCTCTCCAGGCCCTGGGCCCCCTGGGAAGGAAGATGCTCCCTGTGTGGCACTTGGCCATCTCCTCTCCATGGTCTTTGTCATGGCCTCTGTCCAGGTCTCAAAGGCTTGCCAGAGTCTGAGCCTCTCTGTTCTGCTTGGTTTGTCACCATGTGATGTTTAGGACAGTCTGTCTGTGTGACCTCACTTCCTGGACGCTGCCAGCCAGCTCTGGAGCTCCATGACGGTGCTTCCTTTCAGCTCCTCCTGTTGAGCTCATTGGCAGAGCTGGAAGGAGGTAGCTTAGTGAATAAGCAAGTCCAGGCTCTTGGCTCTGGCCACTTGTTCTGTTAGATGCATCCCTCTGTTTGGAAATTACCTGCAAGATTTCAGCCACTGCTCTTTATACATTTTTTTTTTTTTGGGGGGGGGAGTTCAAACTCATGACCTTGCACATGCCAGGCAGACACTCGTGCCACCCAGCTATGTGCCTAGCCCATCTTCATACATGTAAAGTAAACCTAACAAGCAAAATCTTTTGTTGTTTAGCCACATTATGTAGTTCACACCATTAGTGAGGAGAGTGATCTCCTGAGATTTTTAAAAATTGTTGTCCTGTGCAGAAAACAAGCTTCATCCGTACTTGTTCTCATTTTTGTCTTAAGATAGCCAGTTAAATAGCATCTGTTGGGAAGATCACTACAAATCTGATCTGTGTAGTGAGACCCTTTAGACCCTGTACTAAATACATAAAAAAGTATCTGTTGGACACTTGCTAAGTCCTGGAGGTGGTGAAAATCACACACACACACACACACACACACTCACACACACACTCTAAGTGGAAGCAAAGTAGGAATTCCTCTGTACAATCCTTACTATTGTTTAAAGCACACATATACACAAAATGCTACTTAATTGTAGCAGGCAGTGTCAGATAAGTGCCAAAAAGTGGCACTTTATTAACACCACACACCCTTATTTGTACAAAAGCAAGAACAGGTGACTTTACTGTTATTAGAAGAGTTGTCGTAACTCTCAAGCCAAGGGCCTTATTCATGTTTGGCAAGTGCTCTACCACTGAGCTACACTCCCAGCCCTCAGAGAAGAACTGAAATATTATACAAAATTAGTTTCTCATCTCTATTTCAGTTTCTCACTTAGGAAACCAGTCAGTTACTCAATACATATTAAGAATTCTGTGTGAAGGGCCGGTGAGATAGCTCAGTAGTCTAAGCATCTGCTTAGGCAAGCACAGGGACCAGGGTTCGATTTCTGGTACCATATGCCACACTGGTCCCATCCCTGTGTGCGCTGAACCAGTGACTAAGTCTAGATGTGGTGGCACATGCCTGTAGTCCCAGTGCTAGGAGGCTGAAAACAGGAGGATCACTATGAGTCTGATCTTTGTAGTGAGACTATGCACAAAATACATTTAAGAAAATTTCTGTTTAAGTGATGGTATAACAAAGTGCTCATGCTTATATTTAAGATTTCAGTCTTTTAAGGTATGTGCATTCCTAGCAGGTGAGCTGGTAAGGCTGCAGCAGCTGAGGGCCTCATGGGCTTCTTACAGTGACTGCTACAGGAAGTTAGTGGCCAACGAGACGGCTGAGGGCTGAGGGCTGGGAGCCTGTGTGTGGGCTTTGTGCTAGATGGGCTGGGTGAGCCCCTACACATGGGTGGGACTGAGGCAGGTACGGGGTGCCTAAGGTGAAAGAGGCACCAGAGTGTGTCATCTACCTGGAGCAGCAGTTTTTAGGAGTTGAAATGGTGCTGAGGGTGGGGCAGTAGAGGGGTAGTTTGGAAGGTCACAGATCTGTAGTCACTTGCTGTTCTGCATGGATGCATGGGTACAAGGGCATACCAACAGGCCTTCCCTAGTTGAAGCTGCCTCTTTCTAAATACAAATGCATCTAGGAGCTTTACACCTAACTCTTCATTTAATAAAGTGGTTAAGTCACAGTGGGAAGCCAGGCATCAATAAATACAAACTCAGATGTTTTCCTGCTGGTTTCATCAGTGGCCTTAAGAGAGGTTTTTTCTTTTTATATTGATGGGAGAGAAAATTTTTGTTTTTATTGTCATAAAATTTACCTGTAAAATTTATTCTTTTAAAGTGCACAGTTCAGGAGTATTAAGTATATTCACACAGTTAGGTGGCAGGTCTCCAGGTCTTTTCAGATTACAGAACTGAAATTCTGCATCCATTAACAATGGAGAGGTTTCTTTGTTTTTGTTTTAATACATGGGTACTTTCTAGGAGGGCAGGACTGGGAGCCTGACCTTGGGTATTATCTGGGAACACAGATGCCTGGTGCCAGCAGGAGCTGAGAGGCCACTCAAGATAAATTCACCCCCCATCGGGAGTTATGTGTAGTGACAGAAACTGCATAGTGGACATTTTAACAAATTTTGTTTTGGACATCCAGTGCCAGAACCTGCCCTCCATCCGGGGACATTGCCCTGCCAGGAGTCACGATGGCTTCTGCAGCAGAGGCGAGGTCAGCAGCTGCTTCTGTGCACCCCCGGCTGGGAGGGCCAGCAGCCTGACCCTAGCACAAACACTTCAACTCCTGCTGGGCCTTTGATGCTGTGGTAAGTGACCAGATGAATGGGGGCCAGGCGAGCTGCTACTGAGGAGTAGGCGCAGGCAGCCTCTTGCTCCCGGGCGGGCGTGCTGTGCTGCTGGCCACTGGCCACCAGGGCTTCTGGATCCTGCCCATTCTGCAGCCTGTTGTCTGTCGCCCTTTGCTTTTTCAACTCATTTGGTCTCTGTTGCTTGCAGCTGAGCGCTCTGGCTGTCTTGCCTGCCTGTCCCTCTGTGGTCACCATGCCTTTGTTATTCCTGGCAGAAGTTCCTCCAGGGATTCTTAGTCTCTGCTGACCTTTATGGCAAATGCACCAGTCTAGCTCCCATCATTTAGCTCCTCGACTCCCCTGTCACCAGCCATCCCTCACCCTTTGTGTTTGTGGTGGTGTCTGGATGAGCAGTGGAAATCCATTATCCCTGGCAAGTGCCCTCCTGCCTGTGACTTGGGCATAGGCATTTGGCCAGAGCTCCCTTGCGTTGTATTTGGTATGTGGAAACAAGTGTCCCTCCTCAGTGACAAGGTTCTGGCCAGCCAGGTCTCCAGAGCTTTGCATTATACTCTGGGCTGTTTTCTTCCATCAAAGTTGTACGGGCCTTTTCCATTTCCTGTGAAGCCTCACTAGGTGGCTGGCTAGGTAACTCAGGTGCATTTTCCTTTTCTTGCCCTAACCTAAGCCTTGTGGTTTCTCTCTGCCTCTGAGTTTGGATAGAGCCCTGCCGTCCACTGCCTCTTCTGTCTGCCCACTGTTCACACGTGCCCAGTAAGTTGATCCACAACACTGCTTTAATGGGCTCAGCCTGTTGTGGTTTTGCAGCTGTTGTGCCTTCTTTCCTTGTTTTCCTGGCAAATCAAGGTGTTCCTTGGCAGTCTGCACTGTATGGTGATCTGCAGGACTCTCCCAGCTGTCATTCACCCCGTAGGTGCTCTGCAGACCTTCATAGGCATGACTGTGTGTTCCTCCCTTGACTAGACCCGGAGTGTGGGAAGGAAAGTGATTTTCTGAGCACAGGCCAGCTTGCTGCAGGCCTTCTGCATGCTCACTATTGTGAGATAGATATTCAGGCTGACTGATTTGTGTCTGCATGATAATGGCAGGGAAGGTCTTACCATGTTCTTTTCTCTCCAGAGGCCTTATCCAAATGTCTGATGCTGCTGCTGTGAATTTCAGCATTCTGGCAGCTGTGCTCTGTGTGTGTGTGTGTGTGTGTGTGTGTGTGTGTGTGTGTGACAGAGAGAGAGAGAGAGAGAAACAGACAGAGATGGAAGGAGAGAGGCATGCAGACAGACAGACAGACCGATGGACAGATAGAGTGGCATAGAGATTTTCTGTGCAGAAATCCCTCTGGAACCTCACACAGAAAGGCTGCTCCTCCAGCTTGTGAGCCATCCTTCTCCTGGCAGGAGAGTCTTAGTTCTGGCTACCACCAGGTGGCGGGACCACCTGGCACCCCATTTGCTGTCTGGGAAGTGTGGATGGAGCACCTGAGTTTGCCCCTGTAGGGCTTAGGTGCTGGGGAGACAGGAGCAGAAAGAGACAATGGAGTCACACGGTATGTTAGGAAGTTGTAAATAGAGTACTGAGGAGTACATGAGCAGTGCAAAGGGTAGCAGGTGGGAGTGAGCTCGGACTCTACAGGCTCTCACAGGCGGGACTTCTCTGTGGTCTTTGAGCAGACTTGCAGGTGTAAAGGGTAGATGGGGGGGTCTGCAGGCTGAGGGAACAGGCAGTGCAGATGCCACATGGGAGGGGTCCTGCTGAGGCACAGAGCAGAGGGTGCACTGGGAGGAGTAGGAGCAGAAAGGGACCAATGCTGGGCAGATGGGGCAGCCTAGCTGGGTGTTATGGGACTAAGCTTTCCTCTTGCTGTCAGAAAGTCCTTGCAGAGCTTTCAGCTGAGGGTCACTTGTTCCAATTCTCATTTTAAGAGGTTTTTCCAACTGCTGTGTTGGGAGTAGGCAAGGCCAACAGGGAGAGCTGCTCCAGGTGCCTGTTCAGACCCCATACAGCAGGACTTGGTGTGCTTTGCAGGCAGAGCTGGCAGGATGGCCTGATGGTTTCAAATGTGGGATGTCACAACAGGTGCACAGCATCAGCCAGGGCCTCTGGCAGATGGGTAGCATTTCCTTCTGCTGACCTGGAGTGGAGGAACAAGGGGCAAGAGTATGGTTTGGGGGACCTCTGTGACAGTGCTGTTGGGGAGGGGTGTTACACGTATGAGGAAGGAGACTCTTATCCCTGAGTGTGTCTGCATGGGTCAGGGAGGTGTGACCCTGAATGTTCCATATATGTTCCATATATGAGGGTGCAGTTTCACGGTGTGGCAGTTGACTTTATCCTCTCCAGGCTACGACATGTCCATCTGGACTGGGTGGCCTCTAAAACAAGAAATTCACTTTCAGAGTTGTGGAGGCTGAAAAGGTCAAGATCAAGACCCCAACAGAATTCCATGTCCAAAGAGAGCGGCTTCCTCCTTCATAGTCATGCCTTCTTTCTGCGCCTCACACTACAGCACTGATCCCATCCCACCCCGTCCCAGTGCTCATAGCCTAACTGCCTCCGAAGACCTCATCTCCCAGTATAATCATCTTCAGATTGGGATGTCAATATATGGATTTTTTTGGGACACAAACATTGACATGTGGAAGGCTAATTCGAATTAAGTAATCTAAGGCTTAAAAAAGGATTGACAAGCCAAAATGAAACAGACCAGCATGATAAATAATGGCATCAGAATAGCCAGAGCAGCACATACTTTACATGCCTTAGCAGAGAAGTTATGGGGGCCACATCACCAATCACACATTTGCTTCTCTGCTTGCCGGATGTCATAGGATCTCTCCTCCTTTAGTTCTGGCTTGTCTGAGACGCTTGTAAATTCACCTTCTGTGGTACAGATGAGGGGTCACAGTTGATAACTTCTGCCTCAGACTTCTTGTCCTCGAGTCCATTCAAGCTCTGATGCAGTCCCAGAGATTTAGGGAACTACGTGCACTTGAGTGGAAGATGCTCTGGGGAGCTCGCTTAGCGATGCACAATCCCAGGAGATCTTGATTCTGCCAAGGAGCACCTGACGGAAGGGCACACAGGGCTATCTGCTTCTACACATGCCTTCCCTTTCCCCGTAGTAGACACAGACCAGCTCACAGGAGGGCCCTGTGCTCTTTAGTCTTTACTTTTTTTGTGAGATATTTTGTTGTGTCTCAGGGATGCTTTACCTCCTGGTGAAAATGTTTCCATGTTCAGTTCACAGTTTTTCTGACTTTTCCCTGTGGGGAATAAATCAAGCTAATCTTGCTTGTATTGAAAACCTGTACAGAAGCTGGTTCAGATCTACCCCAATTTCATATAACGGGGACCTCGGTACTAGAATATTATTCAACATAATATATCTCCCAAAAAACCCATAATAACCCCCCCAAACCAATGGTATATCTCCAAATTTGTGGGTGATAAGACTCATCCAGGCTCCTGGTCCAATAGTCAGTCTCTGATCTAGAAGTCTGGAATCAGCCACTCCATGCAGAGCCTGTCTTGGTGTATTAGTCAGTGTTCTCAGCTCTACAGTGCAATTCCTGACCCTCACAACTTGGGGGAGCAGAGATTTAATTTGGTTCATATTTCCTGGGAATTCAGTCTATGGCTGGCTGGCTCCCAGAGAGGAACATCATGGCAGAAGAGTGCAGTGAAGCAAAGCTGCTCATGGTTCCCAGGAAGCCCTGCAGGGGGGCAGTGGCACACAGCAAGAGCTAGGGGCTGAAACATATATGGAACATTCAGGGTCACACCTCCCTGACCCATGCAGACACACTCAGGAATGTGCTTTACCACAGTGCAGTAAGTTCCCAATTTATGGGTATTTGCATTGCAGATGTTGACAGGTGGACTGGGTAAGATTCACAGCTGTAGTGTATGACACATTTTATCCGAATATGAACAAATCTGTTTTAGGGTTATTTTCCAGGACTGGAACTCATTCATAAATCAAGGACTTTTTGTTATCCGCAAGGTGTTTCTAAATCCAATGAAGTTGATGTATCAGAATTCACAGTCACACCTTGGAATCTAGCAGTTAGGGCCTCACCTTTGGAGATATCCCAGGAGTATTTAATATAGCACTCCTTTTCTTGCCCAGGTTCTGAATGCAATGTGAGAAAACAGTACCTAGGATTTGTGGATGTCTGACTGGCACACTTAGTTGTAGGGCAGTGTGTGCAGCTGGCCAGCCCAAGAGGTCTGCTAATTGAAATTCTGGAGTGAGGCTGATGCAGGAAGAGGCTCCCACAGCCCCCTCCTTGGGGCAGAGACTTGGACAGCAGCTGAACTTCACGTGACCAAATCCAAGGCAAGAACAGGGAGGAGCTAAATGGGATGCAGGAACTCCAGTCAGAAACCTCTCCTGCTTCCTTGGCAGGCACCAGAGAGGCCAGGGGTATACATGGGCTTAGGTGGGAAATTCCTGCCCCAGGGAAGCAGCAATGAGAAAAAGATGTTTGTAGGCTTGGGGAAAGCTGGGAGGTAGGTTTTCAGGAGCCCACAGAATTGCCTTTTGTTCTGTGATCTACAGCTTCTCTGTTTGCATTTTAGGTGCTGGTTGCTAAGGGCATTTGGATTAATTATGAGATCTGGGCTTATGTTTCTGTCACTGTCTGTGTGTGTGGGTCTGACAGAATGTTAGGGAAAAGTGAACCATAGTATATATAACACATGTATGTAAGACATACTTTCAGTTTGAAATAGTTTTAGAGTCATAGGAGATTACAAAGAAATGTACAGAGAAATCTTATGCAACTCTGTAATTGACATGTTTTTAAAATTGAGAAGTACAATTTTAGGAGGAAGAAAAAGCACCCCCTACCCTATTAAATTGACAGAAAGCCTGCAGTTAAATTTAAACAATTACCTTGAAAAGGAAGGTGGTTTTTTTTTTTTTTTGCATTGACATTTTTTTTTTTTTTTAAATGAGATACTTGCTGAATGTTTTGGAAAACCCAGAAGCAATCTCTGATTATTTGTGCTCTATGTCTCCAGAGCCACCAGTGTGCGGAGTCTATGATTCCACCAGAGAGCCCGTGCAATGGGTCTGGGCAGGAGAGGCGCTGTTCCCTGTGGGCGGTAGGCAGACGGCATCTCCCCCAGCAGCGCCTGGCAGCAGGGGTGCAGTGAGATTGCTTTGGGAAGTTTAACAGGAACATTTGCTGGGATAGTAGTGGGGACAGAGAAAGTGAGATGATTGTCGCCCCCACCCCCACCCCACCCTGTGTCTGATTTAGAAGACACCGCCTCTGTGAAGGCTTTTGTCTTCTGTGTCACTGTCACGATTTCAGCAATGCTCACTGAGTTTGTGACCTGGCTCGAGCATCCAGAAAATTCCCCAAATAAAAGGTTCCCTAGCTCAGTCATAGGACAGACAAGGCAGACCTGTAACCAGCTCGGCACAGTCAGCTGAGAATTTGGATCCCCCAGCTCTATTTCCCAGCAGTGAAAATGTTGGACTGTGCTATGTCTTAGGCCAATTTTCCTTCTAGAATTTGAGACCCTGGGATGGACTTTTCTATTCTCCTGACTTCTTTTCAGGGATTCTCCAACCTGTAACACAATCCTTTGTAAAGCTTGTGAAGATGTGGATTTCCAGGCCTTGGCTCTGGTTTTTCTGATGAGGTGTGTCTGTTTGGGGACCTGAGGATGGGCATTTCTAACAGTTCCCTTGTGTGAGTGATTCTGCTGCTCCCAGCCTAAGGTCCTCACTTTGAGGATCACCACTCTAGGTCAAGCTGCTAAATTCATCTCAGCTAAGTGCACACCTGCTGCACTTCCAGCTCAGCTGTGTTCCTGGGCTGCTGTGTGTCATCACACCTTCCTCCATCCTTCTGGGTACCCAGGGTCTGAATCCTCGTCTTGTGGACTCAAAAATTCTATGAGTGATTACAATGAAGATATTTGCTGTGGGTCTACTTGGCCTTTGTATGCATGTACCTGGTGGTACTGGCCTCAAGGCTGCTAGGGATTTACTTCTATTGTTTAATTTTATAATCTCATAAGGTCAGGCTCAGAGTCTCTATTAAGCCTTGAGAGAATTCACTGACATTATCACGATCCTATGTGGTACTGGGACTCCTACTCAGAGCTTCAGCTGCTGGACCATCTTGCTGCCTTCCCTTTGGGTTGAAGTCCTTCCCGGGAGCATTTGGCTCATACTGAGTCCGCTTGGACTAAATAAATACACATGTGTTTAGGGAAAGTTCTGCCATTACTATATCACACTGTTACAGAATGGGGAAAACTTGGTTAGGATGTGTTAGGTCCTGGAGACGTCGGGAGAAGGATGAGCCAAGAGTCGGTGCCTCAAAGTGTTACAGACCTCTTTTATTATAAAGGTGTTATAGCGCTTTTTCTGGCTACGCCGGCGTAGGGTCAA